>JAMZAV010005937.1:0-132079 GCA_024449915.1 Sweltsa coloradensis | reverse complement strand
GTACACAGCACTCGGGCCCGAGGTAGTCAAAGGAAGGGGAAAGTTCCCCGACGACGACCCAGACTCCAACTACGAGCTATCAGCAACCAGAGTACTTAGGCCTATAGAAAACGCATTTGGAATTTTAAAGGCTTGCTTTTGACAAACAATTATAACAGACTTTCATTTTGTTGACACAACCACAAAGTTTATTCTCTCTTGCTGTGACTTGCACAATCTATGTATTGACTCAGATGACAAATGGGATGAACAAGTTCATGATGTGGCACAACACAACACACGAGCGCTTCCTAGACAAACAGGCCAGAATAAAGAGAGAACTAAACCTTCCAGTATGGACAGAGCCTACTGAAGTGAACAAACATGAAACAGAAATTTACCAGGACCAGACAGACAAGACTTGTTCAAACAACACATTCAGCAGTAATAGAAGCTCTCCAGTACTGTGGAGGCTATGCTAGAACAGAACGAAGAGCAGACACTTAACACATCCACATCAAACAAGAACAACAGACTGACTGCCAGGAGGAGGCGGCCTCCTTCTCTAGCAGTCAGTGACCACGACCAATCACGGCCATGCACGCAAGGAGAAGGCGTAGGCTTAGACAGCAGCTTCTCTATGCGCGCATGGCCGTGATTGGTCATGGAGCGAGGTGGTGGTGTGGCCACACGATGCGCGCGCCGAACCTTTGTTGTCAAAAGGTAGGAGAGATTGATTGAGCTTTGTCCTTAGCTGGAGTTGGAGCCCAGATTACATGGTTCTGCTCTCAGGCAACGCTCCAAAATATTGTACTCGCTAGCTCCCAATAGGCCAATCATCAGCACTGACTACTTGACAGCATTTCCCGTATCAAAACAACATTGATTGATTGGATATTGCTTAACGTCTCAAATTTATGCAACTTGGCTAATCGAGACGAAGGGAGGGACGTAAGGGATGACGCGGGGGGACAAGGGGTGGACAGGCCTGTGCTGGTCAGAACCAGCCACAAGCATATGGGGGAGGGCAGGGGTTCCCCCACGTCGTGGTCGTCTCCGTCTGTGTCATCATACGTCCGTGCTGTCTTTGTCGTCGCCGTCGGGGAGGTAGTCAAAGGGAAGGGGTTCCCCGACGACGACCCAGAGCTCGCCATTAGTTTCAGGGAGTGAAACTCCCCTATTCACGGGCCAAACCGCGAGAAGGTGTCGAGTTGGAATTTGAAGGCCCTTCGATTGGATATTGCTTGACGTCTCGATTGAATATTGCTTGACGTCTCGATTGATTGGATATTGCTTAACGTCTTATATTTATGCAACTTGGCTAATCGAGAAGAAGGGCGGTATGTTAGTCTCATATTTATGCAACTTGGCTAAGCGAGACAAAGGGAGGGACGTAAGGGATGACGCGGGGGGACAAGGGGTGGATAGGCCTGTGCTGGTCAGAACCAGCCACAAGCGTATGGGGAGGGCAGGGGTTCCCTCACATAGTGGTCGTCTCCGTCTTGTGTCATCATCCGTCCGTGTTGTCATTGTCGTCGCCGTCGGGGAGGTATTGAAAGGGAAGGAGAAAGTTCCCCGACGACGACCCAGAGCTCGTCATTATTTTCAGGGAGAAAAACTCCCCTAATCACAGGCCAAACCACGAGAAGGTTGCGAGTTGGAACTTGAAGACCCATCAAGAAGCAAATAAAGAATATTATCCAAGAAGATTTAATTATTTGCCGGAAGTCTAAACCTTTGCATGATTGGACAATAAATAATATTACACGCATGGAGCAAGCACATATTGACACATATTGACAAGAGGCACTCAATCAATATCACCTCAATCTCCATGTAAAACACGAACGTTGTAGCCCCATCCGTTTTGACAGAATGGAATGGATATTGCTTTACGTCTCATATTTATGCAACTTGGCTAATCGAGACGAAGGGAGGGACGTAAGGGATGACGCGGGGGGACAAGGGGTGGACAGGCCTGTGCTGGTCAGAACCAGCCACAAGCGTATGGGGCGGGCAGGGGTTCCCCCACGTCGTGGTCGTCTCCGTCTGTGTCATCATCCGTCTGTGTTGTCTTTGTCGTCGCCGTCGGGGAGGTAGTCAAAGGGAAGGGGTTCCCCGACGACGACCCAGAGCTCGCCATTAGTTTCAGGGAGTGAAACTCCTCTATTCACGGGCCAAACCGCGAGAAGGTATCGAGTTGGAATTTGAAGGCCCCGTTTGGACAGAATCGCTTTTTAATTGAAAATAACGAATAATACAGTTGTAGCCAGTAGTAACTAACATCCTTAAAGTGAGTTTGAGCATGTTTCAAGCTATTTTTTCACCAAGAAAGATTACTTGTATCTAACCATTTTAAGTTCACATCACATAACAATTTGTATTCCAATTACATCCTTATTCCAGGACTGTTGAAAACAGTATTCAAAGTTGCACAAATTCTACGGTAACAAAGACACCGATCTCGAAACCGAAAGATGACGAAACCTTACCGTGTGGTAGTCTTGCCACAATTTTCACAGACCTCGACAATGATAATATCAAGGATGAAAGAAACTAGGAGTAAGTGGAGGGAAAATCTCGAGGAGAGCCAACGTGGTTGTACTTCTGGCACTCATGGTTTAACACCATCAACACAGAAGAGGGTCATAGTGCCTCAACCTACGATGACCCCTTCACCCGATGAGTAACTCCAAAAAGAAGGCCGAGGTGGACAATATTGCTGATTCATTCAGCTGTTGCTCAGGCATTTGCTAAAATGGCCGAGCAAAGGACACAGCCAGTTGATTTTGAAGGAAGATCAAGTCTGCTAAAGGATGACTCTGATATGGCTTTTTATAGTGTTTTGGGGGACATGAAGAAACTGACTCTTGTTAATTAAGTTTAAACGTCAGGTGCTACGATTCACGGAAAATCTTCTAGGTAGTCAATATCAATAAATTGTTTTCAAATTTTAGATTCAATACTGGTTTTTCTTAATTGCAAACCTACCTTTTTTTAACCAATGTTTATATCACTTGAACAAGTCACTTTGGCATGAAAGAAGGGGTTCGCACCTTCAGTGAAAGTCAGGGCATAACACGACTCAGCTTATTATTGTTTGTCTGTTGTTTTTTTTAGCATCCAAGAGACTTTTTAATACAAAAGTATATGATTTGTAAGTAAGGTAATCTGATTAATTAAGATAACAACTAAGACATACTAAGTTCATATCTAGGTGACATGCTAAGAACTACGTTCACAAATTTTAAGCTTATTAATCACTCAAAAATTATAAAATTTAAAAACTTAAACTTAACTTTAACTTTAAATACGTATAAAACAACGTACACAAATTTGAAGCTTATTAATCACACAATAATTACAAAACTTATTTTATATCCAAGTATATACACAGTAGTAATACAATTAAATATGGGATTTATAGTACCAAACTGGTTAGATGTTATGGTAGTAGGCATATATCTTCAGACAAGATTTACATGTCAGCAATAAGAAATGCATCTTTTGTGTAGAAGGTACCAATTAGTAGATGTAATTTAATTTCATACATTTGTTTTGCTGTACGTCTAATATTTTTAATTTCTGTCGGCAAACGGTTGTAAAACTTTATACCAGTCAAGTATGTGCCCTTTTGGCAATATTGGTCCGTCGAATAGGGATATGGAAGTTTTACTTCTGTTAAGTGTTATTCTCATGGATTGAAGTATTTTGTAATAATGGTAACACCATTTTTTTAAAGTTAATGCAATCATTTCATAAATTAATAAGCTAGGAAATGTCAAAATGTTTAGTTTTTTAAACGCGCGTTTACAGGACTCTGTTTGATTCGATATTGCTTTACGTCTCATATTTATGCAACTTGGCTAATCGAGTCGAAGGGAGGGACTTAAGGGATGACGCGGGGGGACAAGGGGTGGACAGGCCTGTGCTGGTCAGAACCAGCCACAAGCATATGGGGAGGGCAGGGGTTCCCCCACGTCGTGGTCGTCTCCGTCTGTGTCATCATCCGTCCGTGTCTCCGTCTGTGTCATCATCCATCCGTGTTGTCTTTGTCGTCGCCGTCGGGGAGGTAGTCAAAGGGAAGGGGTTCCCCGACGACGACCCAGAGCTCGCCATTAGTTTCAGGGAGTGAAACTCCCCTATTCACGGGCCAAACCGCGAGAAGGTGTCGAGTTGGAATTTGAAGGCCCACAGGACTCTGTGTAACCTTAATAAGCCAAAGATGTTATTGCTCTTTTTTGAATTGTAAATAATTGTTTCAATTGGATATTAGATATCTTCACCGCAGATCATGTACATTACGCACCGTGCACCGGGAACTTAGAATCCTAAGAGGTCGAGAGGCGACACCATGTATACTGAGCTTGTACCTAGTCGGTTCCTCCCGATTCACAAGGTAATAACCCGAGACACTTTCAACCCAGTTGTTTACTAACATAATCTAGAACCCATCTCTTGGCACCACGATAAAAAGACATACGTAGGGATAGTTCAGAGCATCAGATAATTACTACTTAGTTCCGGAAGTGGCGGCCATGTTTAATGGTCCAATGAACATCCAGAAGTATGGCGGCTTAAAAAAAAACGAACTTGCACCAGGCAGTCGTACGAACTCGTAGCTCAACTGTGAGAGATGTCACCGTAATCCAATTTACGCCTACCCTACGTGTCCTCGCAGGCTGGGCTGGACCCATGCAATGGAGCGAGTTGGCGAACACTGTATCGTAGGCGGACTCCTAGCTCAGACATACCTTACCGTGGTTGCGAGGTCCATCTACAATGATTGTCATGATGCGTACATTAAAGTGCACTTTATTGTAATATTGACATGAGTTTTTGCCAAATTGTACTGAGTGTGAGATGATCTTAATTGATTGTCTCGTGGTGGGGGACCACCTTAAAAACATCCCGGTTCGCGACCGAATGGAAAAATTCCCAATGACTGATTGTGGAATAAACCTGGGCCTAGAGGTCCGATTAAAGCAAACTGGCAAACGTAAGCTCCATCTGCTTACTTTACCAATGGTTTGAAGGTCTATGAGTGGCACCGTATGACTCGAACAAATTATGCCTTGTCGGGAAATCTTGCTCATCGCCGATTGAAATTTTTCAAGAACACTCGTGGGTCCAATTATGAATTCTAAACAAAACAAAACTTTTGCTACTAATATTAATGTTGATCAGATTGATCTTGTGCCTGATATGGACATGGATGGGAAGTAAATACCATCTCCCGGGTTGAAAACACCAAAAGTTAACAGACAGTCAAAGCCTACTATGACGACAAAGAAGGCAATTTTACCTAAAACAGATTCTGAGTCTGAATATACAAGTCCTCCAATGGCAGATTTCTGTGTATTGATTCGATGCTCGGAGATTACATTACCACTAAAAAGTCTATCAAGAGTTTATTGAGTACACAAACTCGTATGTCTAAAGAAAGTATTCAAGAGATGATTGATCTAGTAGACCAATTTGAAACTATCATTACATGTTCGTTACATGAAAACACCAAATTGCAAGCTACTGCAATCATAAACCAGAGCTACCAAACTGAAATGGATTCGCAGCTTAATGCGCTAAAACAAGAGAATCTCAGAATAGTTGCAAGTAATCTGAAACTTGAGAGAGAATGCTCTAAATTCCAATAACTTAACCAAGAATTAGATAAAACCACTGAACTGCTTAAAACTGAAGATAAACGGTACTACCAAACCTCAGTAGAACTTGCTAAGGCTTCAGTACCTGCTGAAAACACTAGCTTGACCTATGCGAGGACTGTTGCAAAGAAATCAACTAGTCAAGGAATAATTGTACAACAACCACCTCTTTTAAGTACAAACCAAGCCTAATTTTTTTTATATTTCATCAACTGAATCATCTAAAACCTCAGATGAAATTCATTCTCTCGCCATTGCAGCAATTAAATCGAATCTGGAAAATATCAAAGTAAGGGGAATAAAGCAAACAAAGTATAACTCAGTAAGAGTGGAAGTTACATCAGAAACTGATATCGATCTGATTAAGAACTGTGAAGGATTAACTGAAGCTGGATTAAAAATTGAAGTACCTAAATAACTTTCTCCTCGTGTCATCTATGATGTTGATAAAACTCTAACAAAGGATGAATTTAAAGAAGAATTGTTTAGTCGCAATATTCGAAGCTCATGTAAAACTATTGAAGATTTTAAAACCTCTGTTCTAATAAAGTTCAAGACAAGCAGTCGAGGAAATCTGAACGGTGAAAACGTTATCATCGAAATGAAGCATGATATTTATCATGAGCTCATGTCCGTTGGTCGTACATTCCTGTATTGGAGGTCTCATAGACTCCCTGAATTTCTCCAAGTCACGAAGTGCAACAAATGTCTAGGCTTTGGACATATTAGCACAAAATGTATCAAGAAAACAACAACATGTACACATTGTGGAAGAGAGGGACATGTTCGTAAAGACTGTATGTCTTTTACTTAACCCTCAATACTGTCCAAATTGTAGAGGCCATAATGTTCCTAACGATCGTGGTTTTAATGATAAGCATTGTAGTGCTTACAAACGGCAATTGGAACTGCTAAAATCTAAAATTGATTATGGTTAATAGAACAAGTTATCTCAAAATAGTACAGCAGAACACCCAAAGAGCTAGGGCTGTACTTCCACAGCTAAAGACATTTATGGATATAAATGACGTGGATATTGCATTGATTCAAGAGCCATACACTTATGATGGTAAAGTGACTGGATTTGGGACTGCATGTCGTACTGTTCAAAATAATGGACCTTCTAAAACAGCTATTGCTATTCGCAACCGATCTCTTGATGTAACTCGAATCAACTCTTTATGCACTATACATTATACTTGTTCTATTATACGTGGTGCTTTTGGGGAGATGTTTATTTCCTCAATATATTGTCAGCCGAAAATAGTCCCAACAGCACGAGCAAATTCGTCGTAGGCACACACATGGGTTTGTGCCAAAACGTGTACCCTGTTGCTGATCAGAAAATGCCCACAACAAGAGAAGCATGGCGTTCGTTTCTGTCAAAAAATTCCAACAAAAGAAGACTGCAGCGAATGAGTGGTGTTTGTATTTACACCAAGCTGACTGGTATTTCACGGAAAATCTATTCGCTTCGATCTTACAACTGGTGAATATGAATCTCGTTTTGAAACCCAATCGTCTTGTGAGGCAGACACAAGAGTATTCTTCCAAATATCTAAAATGGATGAAGCTGCAAATGTGTTCTTGATTTCGAAGATACGGATGTATGGATTGTTGCCGCATACTTAAGTCATCAAATTGAACAAACCATGTTTATGTTTAAAAAGAAACGGGGAAATAGTCCAGCATTTTTCAAATGTAGTTCTCTTCTTTTGCAAACAACTATGTGGCTTGTTCTGCTCTTGGGGTTTATGTATTTACTGGAATAGACACAGTAGAAGGATTTTGTGGTTGTGGTAAGTTTACAGCGATGAAGCGTCTTCTAAAACCAAATAACTTTAAATACATGGAGACAATGCAGCAATTAGGTGAAGGGCTTGAACTAACTGATGAACTGTATGGTCTCTTAAATTGTTGACTATTAGAGAAATCTATAATAATCCTATCAGTGAATAGTTGTGTGAAGCTCGAGCACGTAGATGGCGGAAATTGCACCATTATGACTCGGCAAGACTACCTCCTGACAAAGACTCATTAAAACTTCATTGTCTTCGTGCTCACCTGCAGGTTTATGAATATAAGAATGCACTATTTAGAAAGACACTTTTTCCAACTAACTTTGGATGGAAATCACAACAAGATGTGCTGCATCCTGTCACTCACACAATAGGCGCATTGCCAGAGAGTATACTTTATACTACTTTTTTATACTTTGGACAAAGGCTGTTTCTTCGCAGAGCAGGTCAAAGAATTGCAGACCTTACGCTCGCCTTTAATTTATTTATTTATTTATTATTATTTTTTATTTATTTCACGTCTATCCAATTCAGTTATAAGAAATGATTTTGCCTGTAGCAACATCGAATTATTTGCATGATCCGGAAGAAGATTATGATGTTGAAAACAATTTGCTTGTAAGTGACTCTGATGATACTGACAATTCAGAAGAGTATGATGCTAGAGGTATGAACTACAACAAGAAGCGACTGAATTACCCACAGTGCATTGCTTAATCTGTCACAAATGTCTGTGTGCTAATAGTGTTTATCTATCTTTTCAAATATCAATTAAATTCATTGTAATCATTGAATGTTCAACGTTATTTTGTAACAGGTTATGGCCAAGGTATCGCTAATTGATATTGCTTAAATCTAAGCGGAAAGATAAAAAATAACAAAAAATAACAGAACAATAGTAGAGAAGGTACGTTGCATGCTTGAGGAAGCTAAACTACCTAAACGCTTCTGGTCTGAGGCAGTAAACACTGCAACCTACCTAAAGAATCAATCTCCGACAGTAACTGTGAACGGAATCACCACAAGAAGCATGGACAGGAAAGAAACCTGACCTGGCACATCTGAAAACGTTAGGCTGCAAGGCACATGTTCATATTCCAAAAAAGAATAGGAGGAAGCTTGACGCCAAGTCTTCCGAACACATCTTTGTCGGGTACTTTGACACAAGCAAGGGTTACCGATTGATCAACATTGAATCAAAGAAGCTGATCATATCAAGAGACGTGATCTTCACTGAAGATGGTGCGAAGAATGACTATGTCATCGCCGGATCAAGTGGGAGCACAGCTAGTCCTTCTTATGTCGATGATGAAAACGATTCTAATGTTAACGCAGAAGATACCGTAATGCAGAGGATGCTGGTAATTCTGATATCGAAAATGAACAAGAAACCGTGTTTGAGCTAAGAAAGTAACAACGGAAGAGACGTCCGACAAGAATTATCGGTGACGAGTACGTACATCTCATCACAGACGAGCCCGAGAACCTGAAAGAAACATTCAGTGGGAGCGAGGCTATACAATGGCAAAAGGTAGCAGACTTATATATTATTATATAGTTCGAGTTTGTGTACTAAATGCAACTAAAACATACAACAAATGAATTCAATACCTTTCATTTAAACAATTCAATTCAATTCATTATTTACCAAAATGAGCTAGCACTCTTTATCAAATTATACCTTAAGTCCAAAATAAACCATACAGATGTATAATATATTTTATTGATGTGTTCGTTATAATGTAAAGCGACAACCTTTTTTTCAAGATGGCGGCCAAACAGGTTCACTTATAGCTTTAAGGGGATTTTAACTTAAAGCTAAATTCAATACCAATCGAATGGTACCTTGAGCTCCAAAATTCACCACATACTTACATTGATAGTGATATGTTTCCGTTTGTTTGTATATTGGCGGCCATTTTCAAGATGGCGGCCAAATTAAAACACTTATATTTTTAAAGGGGTTTTAAACATTTAGACGAATTCAATGAGAATCAAAAGGTACCTTAAATTCCATTATTCACCTTAAAGTTACAAAGATATTGATATGTTTTGGTTATATATAGCGGCAGACATTTTCCAAGATGGCGGCCAAATGTCAAAATTAGAAAAAAGACTCCCTGGCTAAATTTCATCCTTAACATCCTGGTATACATTTCAATCATAAAAGAGGTCCTCTCACCAAAACGCACGTACTAACTTCTCTTGACCGGACACAGCTGGTTTTTGCTAGAAATTGGATGAGCGTAGAGAGCGAAGCGAGTGAAACGAAGACTTCAATTTCACTGACCCCCCAAAAAAATTTAGCTCGGGTGTTTTTTTTTTGTTTCTTTTTGTATTTTTGTCTGTTTGTTCGCTCTCTACCGGGCAAACGGCATCTGCGATCTTGATGAAAATTTGACAGGACCTTCGAAATCTCTGAACTTAGACTTGCTACGTTTTTGGGTACAATCGAAGAAATATTTCTCATGAATATCGTACTTTTACGATTTTTTTCGATTTTTAGTGCGATATTTTCGTCACATTTGGGCCGATTCTGACCAAACGGGTGGGGCTACAACGTTTATATTTCACATGGGCATTAAGGTTATGGTGATGTATTGCTTTCTGAAAGAAAAAGTTGAAAAAGTTAGCCAGAATCTATAGAAATAAAGCTTTTAATATAAGTTTTTTGACATTTTGCGCGATATTTTCGTGCCATTTGGGCCAATTCTGACCAAACGGGTGGGGCTACAACGTTCATATTATACATGGACATTAGGTTATGGTGATGTAGTACCTTCTGAAAGAAAAAGTTGAAAAAGTTAACCAGAATCCATAGAAATAAAGCTTTAAATATAAGTTTTTTTACGGTAAATAATACCAATTGACAAGAAACAATAGAAACTTGACAACAATCACCTACAATGCGTAGGCAGCAAAACAAAGCACTTGCAAAAGTAAAGATATCCCACGCAAACTAAAAACTTTAAAAAGCTCATCCATCAACGCGGCGGGACTTAAGCGTTTTCCTTGTTAATATAAAACGGTTCTGTGACGTCACCGTTGCCCATACCCAAAATATGATCAGCACTATTTTGTAGGGAATCGTATGATGCAATTTTTGCCATTTTAACTTTTTGTCTATCTCCAGCCATTTTGGATTTTTACTGACATCTGTCACACACGATTTGGCGGACATTTTCCAAGATGGCGGCCAAACGAAAATTTTAGAAAAAAGACTCCTAGGCTAAATTTCATCCTAAACATCTAAGTAATATATTTCAATCATAAAAAAGGTCCCTCACAAAAACACAAGGAATTACTTCTCTCAACCTGACTTTTTTGTGCAAAATTCATATCATCATTGGGAAATTCCGAATCCCGGGTAAATGCAATAACCAATTTTAATGCTTATATGATTTTTTATTATGACGGAAGAATTCTTTATAAAATCAAAAAGGAGTTTCTATAAAAAAATGTTTAATACGTAGTTACCTGCGATTGTTCGATGCTGTGCATATAAAAACTGCTACTTTTTGGTAGTAACTGGTATAAAACGTTTCTATGACGTACCAAAAATATGGTGAGCACTTTTTTGTAGGGAATTGTATGGTGAATACTTTTTCTGTTGAAACTTTCCGTCTATCTCTTACCATTTTGGATTTATTAAAAAAAGACATCTGACAAACACAATTTGGCGGACATTTCTTGTTTCTGTGTTGGTCAGAACCAGCCACAAGCAAAAGGGGGCGGGCAGGAGTTCCCCCACGTCGTGGTCGTCTCTGTCAGAGTCATCATCCGTCCGCGTTGTTTTTGTCGTCGCCGTCGGGGAGGTAGTCAAAGGGAAGGGGAAATTTCCCCGACGACGACCCAGTAATCGCCATTAGTTTCAGGAAGAAAAGTTGGAATTTGATGGCCCACCTTATTCTAACTTGGCCCAGTCGGAGAAACACATAACATTAAAATTACTACTGCCCGTTGTTTCCTGGGTTTACAGGAAACAAGTCTTTGTTTTATAAAGGCTAGCGGTTGAAAATAATTTGGGAAAAAAGAGCAATTTATTCCATATGCAGTTACTGTTTTCTTGGGGCCAGCGCCTTTTATGAAGAAAGAGACACGAGGGCCAGACACTTGATAGCAAAGTAACAACATCCTTTATGGCCTCAAAAAAACGTGGTAGGAACTGGAATAACCGGGCTCAACGCCTGTTAAGTTTAAAAAACAATGTGTTGAGCCAATGTGCAGCAGATCCTCGTATTAAAAAATACAAGAGGGAAACAGAATAATATAAGTGATGATAATAATTGGGAATAGAGCGCAGTACGTACAACTGGAAAGTTATTTGTGTCAGGGCATGAAAGTACAAGATCATTGTTCTACCATTGTTTTTATCGGGGAGGTATTTGGGGAGGTCTTTCATCTGATCTTGTAATTGAACAAACCGTAATGAAGAACATAAACCCGCGGAACTCGGAGGCTTAACGAGAGGACGTGGAATGATTGAAATACAGAGAAATATTTGGAAAGCTGCAATCACAAGTACCCGGTACTGTTGTTCTAATGCGCATGAATCCATGCAAAACTTGACACGTTTGACGTACACAACTTCGGATCAACACAAGCAGTTGACCAAAGCCAGGCAATATTGATGATTGATTGGATATTGTTTAACGTCTCATATTTATGCAACTTGGCTAATCGAGACGAAGGGAGGGACGTAAGGGGTGACGCGGGGGGACAAGGGGTGGACAGGCCTGTGCTGGTCAGAACCAGCCACAAGCATATGGGGAGGGCAGGGGTTCCCCCACGTCGTGGTGCGGTGGTCGTGGTGGAGCACAAACTGAGATGACGAGCGCTTCCCAGACAAACAGACCAGAATAAAGAGAGAACTAAATCTTCCAGTCTGGACAGAACAGACAACTTCCTGAAGTTAACAGACATGAAACAGAACTACACTAGGACCGAACAGACAAGACACGGCCATGTTAGAACAGAAGGACAAGCGGACACAGAACACATCCACCTCAAAAAAAGAACAACAGCCTGACTGCAAGAGAAGGAGGCCGCCTCCTTCTCTCGCAGTCAGTGAACACGTCTAATCACGGCCATGCACGCAAGGAGAAGGCGTAGGCGATAGCTTCTTCTTGCGTGCATGGCCGTGATTGGTCATGGTGCGAGGTGGTGGGGTGGCCACACGATGCGCGCGCCGATCCTTTGTTGTCTGGGACTTTGAAAGACAGCATGTGTACACTACAGGCAGTTTGAAAAACGTTGATTAAAAAAAATATTTTAATTTACTTCTAGCTAAAGCTCCGACTGAAAAAAACGAACTGATGAGAGTTTCAAAATAAACGATTCATAATGGTAGTGAGTTAGTTAATGCTGCTTTATGACACTCAAATTAGAGTTATCAGTGCCAATAAAATAGCATTATTTGGTCATCTTTAATATGCATGTTAAATTAATAGAAGTAAGTTATTGGGGTTTTAGGGCACAAAACAGTAAAGTTATCAGAGCCCATCGAATTTTCTGATTGCTAAATAAATATGAAATTAAAATTGAATTTAAAAGGTTTACTTTACGTAAGAAATTAATAACATTATCGCTTGTCGTAGAGTTGTCTGATAAAATTTCTTTGAGGGAAGGTCACAATTTAAAATCCTTTCTAAAACTACTATATTTTGTACAGGTTTCTAAAACGTGTTTTATAGTTACAACTTCGCCACACTCATCATAAATGGGAGGATCTTCACCTCTTAGAAAATATCCGTGAGTGAGGTATGTGTGCCTGATTCTTTAAGGAGCTAGAACCACTTCTTCACGGCGAGAGAAGCAACGTTAAGAGATTCAGGCTGCCGTGCTATTCTTGATTTGGCGCAATTTATTGTTTTCTATCTTGTTCCAGGAATATTGCCGTTGCTCTTTAAAGCTTTTGTTTACAAGATGATTTTAAATCTGAAGAAATGATTAGCTGACAGTCTATGCTGTCCTTTTCGCATGCTGAATTTGCACATTTGTCTGCGAGTTGGAATTTGCAACTACTGCAAGTGATGCCACAATTGTGTAACACGACGACTTGAGAAACTAGGGCGCTTCAACCAGTTACGTCATATTGTGCTGCCTAGGATAATGAAAATTGATGAGATAAGTGAATGGTGTGTTTGATGATTACATATTTTATATATATATATATATATATATATATATATATATATGGATTCTTAGGCTTTCAGGGCCGCTGGTAGATGTAGATGTGGATTCTGCGGTGATTTGCCCTGTGTTTTGAGTTGATGGCTCTAAAAAGAACCGTTCTTCTTAGAGCCATCAACTCAAAACACAGGGCAAATCACCGCAGAATCCACATCTACATATATATATATATATATATATATATATATATATATATTAATTTTCTAAGCGTATAAATAACAAAATTAAATGTTGATGATGAAAGTAAAAGCAAAAAGAAAGTTATAAAATGTGAATGAAAATAAATAAATAAAATAAATGAGTACAATGTGAATTGAATTGTGTGTGTGTTTTTTCCCTGTCGACGGCCGTCAATGCAGGGATCTGAAAAGGGTATTCAAAAGGCTTTTCAAAAAAAGGGTTTAATCAATTCGGCTAACTTGTTATAAAGAAAGAAAGTAACAGAAAAATTATTTGGTCTACCATGACCATAAAAATGTTAATTTAGTCATTTTCGAGCAAGGTCCCAACCGCAAAACTTACATAAGAAATAACGTTGGACAATTTTTTATCAAAGGAATTCGTTATTACTTTATTTTGACACTTAAGTTTATCAATCAATAAAGAATGGAAACAAAAGTAACAATGCAAATGAAAACTTGATGAGACTAGCAATTCAGGTCAGCTACTTGACCGCATGGTTATGGCAGAGTTGTGTGGTGTGTTGGTGCCGTTACTTATTGAATATAACTATAAGGGAACCAACAGATGGGAGGAGCCTATGCTGAACAGATCCAGCCACGGGCTGGAGATACCAAACATCGCGCACCAACCAAGAACACACGTTCGTTTCAACGAGTTGAGAAGATTAATTATCAATCAAATATTTTCTTTTGATTATGGTACTTATCGATTAGTTTTCATTTTTTTATAATATTTTCGTGATATTTGGCAAACGGCTGATGAAACTTTATAGAAACGTTTGATTGGATTGATTAGATATTGCTTAACGTCTCATATTTATGCAACTTGGCTAATCGAGACGAAGGGAGGGACGTTAGGAATGACGCGGGGGGACAAGGGGTGGACAGGCCTGTGCTGGTCAGAACCAGCCACAAGCATATGGGGAGGGTAGGGGTTCCCCCACGTCGTGGTCGTCTCCGTCTGTGTCATCATCCGTCCGTGTTGTCTTTGTCGTCGCCGTCGGGGAGGTAGTCAAAGGGAAGGGGTTCCCCGACGACGACTTAGAGCTCGCACATTAGTTTTTCTGTCTGTTTGTTAACTCACTACAAGGCAAACGGCATATCCGATCTTGATGAAAATTGGAGGGGACCTTCGATTTTTCTGAACTTAGAGGTGTTTTTAGGTACAATCGAAGAAATATTTCTCATGAATATCGTACTTTTACGATTAATTCGATTTTTAGTGCGATATTTTCGTGACATTGTGGCCGATTATGACCTAACGGTGGGGGCTTCAACGTTCATATTTCACATGGACATTAAGGTAATGGTGATGTATTGCTTTTTGAAAGAAAACGTTGAAAAAGGTTCGTGCTGTCGTTGTCGTCGCCGTCGGGAACGTAGTCACAGGGAAGGGGACATTCCCCGACGACGACCCAGAGCTCGCCATTAGTTACAGGGAGTACAACTCCCCTAATCACGGGCCAAACCAGGAGAAGGTTGCGAGTTGGATCAGATTCAATGTTAGAATCGAACCTGAGCCGAGGCCGACTTCGATGCCTCATTTCTGTTTGATAATTTTGATTGCATGTGGGTCCAGGAATTTAGGAGAGATTTGAGCCCAACCTTTACCTTTAAAATAAAAGAGCATTTACACATATGAAGACAGTTTTTGCAGGGATCCTTCTGTCGTAGGCCTTTCAGTTTATTTAATGCAGCCATTGTAGCACTTTTCAATATATCAAAAACATTCGCTTTTGCCCTTGCGTTTAGTTGGGACAACTGAACTCGTAACACTTCGGGTCCCTCGTCGTGAGTCAGCCCTCGTAGCACAGTTGCAAACCCAACTTCAAAGTCGTCCATGCGGTCGCACAACACATGCGCCTGTGGGTAAGTGCTGCCTTCAAGGCACACGTGAATTTTTGTTTGTTTGGATATTGCTTAACTAATCACGATTATGCACATTGGCTAATCGAGACGAAAGGAAGGGACGTAAGGGGTGACGTGGGGGGACAAGGGGCTAACAGGTCTGTGCTGGTCAGAACCAGCCACAAGCATATGGGGGCAGAGTTTCCCCCACGTCCTGGTCGTCTCCGTCTGTGTTGTCATTGTCGTCGCCGTCGGGGAGGTAGTCAAAGGGAAGGGATAAGTTTGTTTCAGGGTGTAAAACTCCCCTATTCATGGGCCAAACCACAAAAAAGTTGCGAGTTGGATATAACCTATCCTTACACATTTAATACTCCAGCTGATTGGCATTCCATCAAATTAACGGCCATAGCTTGTGGGATGAGTATTGCACATGGGCCAGACAGTAGCCCTCTAACGCCTCCCCATGATGATTGCAGTGTCTAAGAAGTGCACCTCCAGAAGCACCAGTAGCCGGATACCTTTTGGGAAAAGGTATATGCTTCTTAAATATGATTCTTTTAGAGAGATGGTCACAGAGAATTACTAACTAAACGACGTCGTGAGAAACATGTGCACTTCAAAATGGTTGTCGTATTGGCGCGCATGTGATATTGTTAGTTAATTTTTGAATTATTACGGTCGCCGTGTTAAATCAATATACGTGATAGGTGAGGCGAGTGGCGCTTTCTGCCTCGCACACCGCTAATATTAGTTATATTGTATATTATATAAACCTTAACCATTGTATTTTCTCAAGGGCTAATAAGCACTTGGCACAAGCTAAATTTACTCTACATATATCGATGATCTTGGGGTGTGCCCACCACCGCCCAACAAACCACCGCCAACCGCCATCTAGGACCAGAGCAAGTCAAGACACAAATATTGTCAAGAACCACTTACATTTTAGTTTATGGCTTTTAGCATTATGGCGTATCTTCCGCTCATAAAATGTATAATAACATGATATCCCATTGCTTAAGACTGGCAATATAATAATTTTATTTTTAGAGCACTCCATCTCGCCATGTCCACTCTGGCGGCAAACGCGGAAAACGCGCGAAGGAGGATAGAATCTACACATGCTTTCCTCGCGCGTAAGAAATTAACTAATTGAGATCAGTATTGTGATGCTCTATCGTGTTCACAACATGCATCACCTCAATGGCATATAGCCTTCCATCTCATATTTCTCAGCAACATAATTCATTCCGTTTGTTTTTTGATTGATTAATTGGATATTGCTTAACGTCTCATATTTATGCAACTTGGCTAATCGAGACGAAGGGTGGGACATAACGGATGACGCGGGGGGACAAGGGGTGGACAGGCCTGTGCGGGTCAGAACCATCCACAAGCATATGGGGAGGGCAGGGGTTTCCCCACGTCATGGTCGTCTCCGTCTGTGTCATCATCCGTCCGTGTTGTCTTTGTCGTCGCCGTCGGGGAGGTAGTCAAAGGGAAGGGGTTCCCCGACGACGACCCAGAGCTCGCTATTAGTTTCAGGGAGTGAAACTCCCCTATTCACGGGCCAAACCACGAGAAGGTGTCGAGTTGGAATTTGAAGGCCCTGACGAAGGGAGGGACGTAAGGGATGACGCGGGGGGACAAGGGGTGGACATGACTGTGCTGGTCAGAACCAGCCACAAGCATTTTTGGGAGGCCAGGGGTTCCCCCACGTATGGTCTTTCTCCGTCTGTGCCCATCATCCGCCCCGTGTTGTCATTTCTGGGCCTTCGAGGAGTAGTCGAAGGAAGGGTTCCCTGACAAACGACAAGAGCTCGCTATTAGTTTCCGGGAGAAAAACTCCCCTAATCACTGGCTAAACCACGAGAAGGTTGCGAGTTGGAATTTGATGGTATATCGTCGTGTTTTAACTGCACTCGGACTCTGTATACAATCTTTTACAGCAATTATATGCGATCTAAAAACTCAAAAAATGAACGTAAAGTGGCCGTGAAGGCCCCAGTTTGAAACTCGGTACAGAATAACCTGACTGATGTTTTTTAAATAATTTTTCTTTTAAATCCCAAAAACAAGGTATTGGGTCTCTAACAGACCGGGTTTCCAAAGATTTCTTTTAATTTTACCAAAACAAATGGTAAATTTGCTCTTAGACGTCAAAAATGTGCACTGAATGCATTCTCGTCTCATTCATTACACAACCACTTTTGTTGTTTGAAGTGACTACCGGTGCAGACAACGATGCCATTAAACACTCCACCCCAAGCTGAAGAAGGCGCTATAGACTTCCGAGATAGAAGTTCGAAGATGCTAATTTACGGCAGAAAGGCTCTCGACTGGTATAAGTAGGGAACCAGCCCCAACAAAAGGTGCAGTGTATAAATTGTGATTGAGGTGTAATCGGGGAATTTTCTCCTCGTTGTTTGGCCTGTTAGTATTATAGAGCTCCCCAACCATAGCTAAGGTAAACGTCAAATTAACAGGGCCACCACCAAAAATGTGAACTCAAAATAAAATGATATTTTTTTTCTGCAAATTTTAAATTGTCAAACATTAAAATATCTTCTTCGGAGCGCTCCCCTTTTGCAACCCATACTCATAACTTGATCGATCCTTTGAGAATGATGCCGTTTACACTTTTTAATTTGTTAAACATGATCACTTTTACAATCGTCTTCAAAGAGTTTCGGAAATAATGGCCTCTCATTGTGTGAAAAAGTCTCTCTACATGTATTAATTGACTATCGATATGTTCTGATCAAAAGTTAAAAAATGAAGAAATACAAAAATGCAAATTTAATAATCTAAGACATTTCATTCGATCAACTTCATGGGTTAGGTTGGAACCCTTGAAGTGACAAATAATTTTGAACTCTGTGGCTTGGTCTACATGAAAAGTTGTCAGGCTTCAGAGTCTGACCTAAACTTTTCACAATATTTGGGACTATAATATTTTATGCAAAATACAACAAAGTGATTTAAGCTATGAAAGTACCATGTTACTCGAAACCATATTTACAGCGAGACGGAATTTTTTCATTGATGAAAAAATCTGTGAAAAGGGTCGCAGAAGACATATTCCACCATACTCTAAATGAAATGGAAATTTTCTAAATATATTATTTTAGTTACTAAACGTTTTGTAAAGTGACTGAAGCCCTTGGGAAGAAATTCATGAGATGTTACCAAAACTTATAATTCCTCAGTATCCTTTGGCTGTAGTCACCAAGGTGTTTGAACATTTCACTGCATCAAGCACGATATTCTGGTCAAACATGAAACTGATGTCAAGCATACATCAGATTGGATTGGATATTGCACGTTGAGAGGTTGATAAGCCCTTTGTATAGATGTTATTTCCCAAAAGTAACTATGGTTTTGGGGAACGCAGCTGTTTCTTGTTACATAGCTAATCTTCCCAACGTGACCGAGACCGGATAGGTAAAAATGAGGTGATTTCCAGACATGTTTTTGAGGGTTCCACATATCAAAAACACTATTTTAACAAAAGAAGGAGCAATGTATTTAACCAAATTGATTCCCAAATCTGCCTATCAGCTGAGTGCCTGCATTTTACCGACTGAACGTGATTCGTGCCCCTGACTTACTGTCATTAATGTATCGAAATCATTTACTTACTCTATTCCATTTGGACCCTGGTATGTCAGTGACGACGATTTCGATCCCGGACCCTGGATGACTGCTCCTGTTCTTCTCACTTCGCCACTTGGAGTCAGCTACCGCCCTTGGTCTCGCCCTGACTCCTGGCACCCCTTTGACTCGCTCTCTTTTGTTCTTCCTTCATTCTTAAGTCCACTCCCATTATTCCCCAACGTTATTACTGGCCTTGTCGGTAACATTTACTCTTCCCCGAAGAAAACTTGTGTTTTTGCTGTAGAATGTCACTCCCGATAGCTAAACACATCGAACACCAAGGCTTCCCCTAGACTCTCTCGACTTTCCCCTCCGGGGCTCCAGTCTTACGTCTCTAGGCCAAAGTCCTTCCCCTCAACCTCGTCACACATCGGAATCTTATGTTTTTGAAAGGTCTCATTTTTTCTTTTAAAACAATACTTTCATGTTCCCAATGAATTATGTAATCGCCACTCTGCCTTCCGACCATGTTATACTAATTCAACTGTTTAATGAGTGTCTCATCATCATTATTGTCAACCAACATTCCAAATTTCATTTGGGCCCTAGAAACAGACCATGTAATACCAGTAACAAGGTAGAAACAACCCCAAACATGACATCTCGCCCCCCATAGAAGATTCACCCGATCTTGTACAGATCCCCTCATACCACAATACAGAATTTGGGACTGCCCTTCGGTTTAAGATTTTCCCCTCCATATATCAGTACTTTTTTCTAGAAAATTTCACTTTTCTTCAGATGCCCCTCATTTCCCCCCTTGATGTGTTTTTCATTTTCCTTGCAAATTTGGGATATCCCTTCAAAACTCAAGTCTTTTTTTCCGTTCTTCGTTCCTCTTCTTCCCGCAATCAAGTCGAAACATCATATATTATACCAAAGTCCAAATACCTAAAAATCAAAATTTGAAAGAAACAAAAAAACATCCCACCCCAAAGCGAGACAAAATCAACACTCCCTTCCAGGTATACGGGCCAGAACTTATATAAAAAAGTTTGACTCAAAATGACAGTAATCCACCCTAAAAACCCCTCTAATTCCTCCCAAATTAGACACTAAATAATTGATCCGAGCCCTATATTTAATCTAACCAGCAAACTTAATATAATTTAAAACAGAAAAAAACAGAAAAATACCATTGCTTGTGCATAAAATAAAATAAAAAACTAATATTAAAAGAATAACTGCCTCAAAATTCCCTAAAAAATTTAAATTCCCGGAAACCCCGGGTAAATTTCCCTTTAACCTAATTTCCTTTAAAAACATTGATGTGCTTCCTCCATAATTGCGTAGCTTCCCCAGACAGATTCCTGGAAGCCGCCGATGTACGCTTTAGTACTGCATCCTAAAAACCCTCGCAATGTCCCTCACTGGACTCGCACCGGGTATAATCAGTCCCACTAAAACTAAAAAAAAATTTTGGGCCAGCCAATGTCCTAACACCATCACCACGCGCTTCTAACAGGTAACAAACCACTCGCAAAACTGCTGACGATGTATACACACACTCGACCGACATTGAAAATAAATCACAACAACCTTAAAATTCCATGTTTTAAAACTGACTGCTTAGTAAACAGAAACACATCAGCAATTTGCCGAAATAATAAAAAAAATTTAAAGTGAGCAATTTTTAACAAACCAAATTGAGTATGAAAACAAATAATAATTAAAAACTTATCAAGAAAATTTCAACAAATTTAGTTGGGAAAGTGAAAATAAAACTACATTACAATGACAAATTATTCCAAAACCTTGATTCACAATTCCTAATTACCCATGATACTTTTTAAAAACAAAAACTTTAAAATTTTTTAAATTAATTTAGTGCACTCGATTTCATCTTTTTGTATAAAACAGACCGAACCACTTTCTAGTTTTGAAATTACATTACACCACACTGTGTTCTAAGCCAACATACTTTAGCAAATACATACACTTAGCAACTCCACTGCTAACAATCGATACACAAAAACAGAGAAATTACCTTTAAAAATTTATCTTACCAAACCCGATGCGATACAATTTTTAAAATATCCAAAAAATACCCAATAAAAGGATGTCCTAAAAACTCACTAAGGTATACCTTAAAATTATGTATACTTGTGACGGTCAAAAATAACCTAATTCCCAATGAATCCTTGTAGAAAGAAGGTGTACTTATATTAAGAAAAAAAACCCTAACCGTAAATCTAACAATCGGACACCCTATTTTTCCCACCAAAGATACCACACCCACAAACACCCCCCGGGTCGTACGCCCTAGTATTTTCTCTATTTTTGGGTCCTGTCTAAAACGCGCCGACTGTTAAAAAACGGAAACGCAAAGCGCTGACGTCACCAAATTGCAGTGAAAGCTCTGTAGCGCCGCATAAAACGCGTACGTTCTATACATCAACGGGGCCTCCGCCTTTACGTGCCAAACACACGCAAGCATCGAACCCACGACTTGATAAAACCCACAAGAGAGTATAGAAACACTCTTGCAATACTTCTTATTGTTGTTAGCAACCTCTTTTTTTAAATTGCACCATGCAAGAATCAAAATAGAACACCCATCGATAAATCAATAACACAAAAACTATAAACAGCTTCCAAGCTTTTGAATAACAAATGAACCGGGGACTTACCAATAACCACCGAAAAGCCGAAATACTATCGCAGTCCCTACCCTCCATATGTTTATACTCATATAAACAAACAAATTAAATATAAATATAACTTTTAGTGACCCAACAGCAAACACACAGTCCGACCCCCAATGGCTTCGCCCTATAAAACCTCAATCATAATATTTATACCATTTTAAATATTCCCAAACCAATTACTATTTTGACAACAACCAAATAGAACAACATAAATATTAATACCACCTGAAAAAAATGACCTCTATATTACAGACCACCAAATTTGTGACAACTACTATCTCATATCGGCCCAAAACATAATTATAACCTCATCTACAATATAACAACAATAAACGCTAATCGTCGCGCTAAACCTTACTGCACCTGAGACCGATACAGACAACCAAATATAATTCATTGCTGCCCAAATACATTTCTCAGGAGAAACATACCACGCACAAGAACACACTAAAAGCTGACCACCTAGCGCTTGTACATAATATGTTCTGAAAACATACAATATTTCAAACTACATACAACAATATCGCTCTAATAATAAAAACCCCTAGATTAAAATAAACTAACTTATACTGTACAACAAATACTAACAATGTACAACTATCCATAACTATTTACATGCGTGACGCTCCAGCGTGACCCATCGTCATTAAAATTTAAACAACATTAAACAATACTCACATTATTTACAATCTACAACTCTTAAAAAGACATAAAAAGAAATTACTAAACAACAATATGAAAGTATACTTTATACTTTCACACACTAATGAAATTTAAAAAGTTATTATAACTTTACAAATTTAAACTAAAACCTAACTTTTTAATTATACTCATCACAAAGATCATGAAATTAAAATATTATGTACATCGTTGATAAAAAAAACGACGGAAACTTGAGCAAACGACAAGAATGGATCATACATTAAAAACAACGAGCCAGGGTTTCCTTCCACTTTCCCTAAATTGGCATCCCCATACTTTGCTGGAAATCAATTTTGGCAACATACGATCGATTCTGTCTGTGCTCTCATAACATTTATTATTGCCCCGTGTCAAGTTCCCGCTGCATCTTGAGTAACATAGAAAATTTTTATCCCAGACAGCTGATTTTTTGTGTATGCCTTGCACTCCCAGTCTAACGCGCAGCCCGCTCGCATACCACAGCACTGCGAGCTCCCAGGTCGACCGCTGATAACACCACGGGTCGACGCGAGCGGTTGATCTAAAGGCCGACTTTGCACCTTCCCCCACCACCGCGCGCTCACGCTCGCTTGCGATGCCATATTACGTTTATAGGCGCCCAACGTACACAGTGCGCCGTACAGGTGTTAGCAGATGGATTGCTAAGGTAGGTTTCGCTCTGCGCTGGTTAAAACCCCCCAAACAATGTTTTTTTTTTTATAGAAATGTTAAGATTTAGAAGTATTTTTTGTTTATTTTTAAATAATATTTAATAGAACTCTTTTCCAGGTAAAACATTTATATTTTAAATAGAAACTTTAAAGGTTTTGAAGTTTTTTTTTTTTTTTTTTTTTTTTTTAATAATATTTAAATAGAACCCCTTTTTCCGTTAAAAGAAATTTCAGTCAATAGGTTAACTATTTCTTTGAATGAGGGGGCAGACATTATGTGATGCGCGCGCATACTGAGACGGGTTAGCATGGTGCGCGCGCCACGCTAGACAGAGAGGGAAAAGGTTAGCCAAGTCGGCCCGATGTCATATTAACGCGAGCGCCGAGCGACCGTGCACAGTCACTCGGCTCGGTCCGGAAGATCCCGAAGCACACTGCCTACACTTACAGCGTGAACTTGTAACTCGCTCGACTCCAGACACGAACAAAACAGTCACAAACAGTCCGGACGCGCACTCTGACATATTCCCGTGTAGAATCTGAATCACTTGACCGATTTTCCCGTCAACTAAAGTACAGCATACTCGTACTTAAATTCCCCAGCACATGTTAATGTTTCCGTCACTCAGTTTATAATATATACACATTTATACAACGTCCCTCCTGTTCCTCTCGTATGATACATACATTTTTACATAATATAATGCCCTTTATATCTCTATTATATTCACACTCTGGACTTCACTGCCTCCAAAGGGAATACCCATGACTCTGGATCAAATAAGGCTTGAGCCTAACCACTGACATCATCTTCCGTCCACACGTTATTTAACTTCAATCTAACCCTGTAAACAAGATCATTGATGACCTTAGTTATCTTAAAAGGGCCATTAAATCTAGAAATCAGCTTATCCGACAGACCTACCTTTCTGGTAGGGGTTTTAGACCATTACATAGTCTCCCACTTTTTTAAGTGAGTGTCCCATGAGTCTTATCATATCTAGCTTTCTGTTTCTCCTGGACTTGTTTTCATAATCTCCTGTACTTTCTCCCTCGCGTCACGTATACGAGCAACACGTACCGCTGCATCCTCCCCTAATTGCAGTTGAGGGTTTAACCCTACGTCAAGAGGCAATGTAGGTTTTCCTGCCAACAGAGCTCATACGGCGTATGCTGCGTTGAAACCTGTACAGACACATTATATGAAAAAAACGCATGGCCAACAAACAGTCCCAGTCTGTATGCTTATCGTTCGTATAAATCGCCAGCATTTGGGCCAAAGTCCCGTTTAGTCGTTCCGTAAGACCAAGTACCTTCGGGTTGTATGAACCAGCAAATACTGATTCCACCCCTAGTCCCTTTAAAATCTCAGTCACCAATTTACTTCTGAATTGTGTTCCCCGATCCGACAACAGTACACGGAAAGCCCCCATCGTGAGTATTATATCATTGACTATGAAGTCGGCCACAGTCACAGCCGTGGCCTGTGGCAAGGGCTTAGCCCACGCATACCGAGTGGCATATTCAGTGGCAACCACAATATATCGATTACCACCTGAAGTTAAGACAAGGGGTCCTAACAAATCGATAGAAATTAGGTCCCCAATAGCTCCCATTGGAATTGGATGAAGCAAACCAGGTGGTTTGAGTTTAGGAGTCTTCTTTTCTTGACAGCCGATGCAACTTTTCACATAGTATGCAACCTCGCTTAACAAATTAGGCCAGAAGAATCTCGATTTAATCTTCCCCAACGTCTTTTTGGAGTCCTAATGTCCCCCACCTACAGGTGCATCATGGAAATTAAACATAACTTCCCTCTTCAAACTGTCAGGAATAACAAGAAGTTTAGTTACACCACTCGGGCTATAACTCTTTTTATATAAAACGTCTCTTCCAAAATATAACTTCTTGATTGTCCCAGCTACCTGAGACGTTGCCGAATTGGGGTCCTTCAATGCGCTAATCAATTCAGACAGTTTTGCATACTTCACTCTGTGCCTTTGCAATATCTTCAACTTCCACAGCTGTCGTCATACATTCCATTTGATCTTCAATATCTTCAATCGGTTCACTGTCATCTTCCGGGAGCAAACGGGACAGACAATCTGCATCTAAATGAAGCTTCCCGCTTTTATAGATTATTTCCATGTCAAAGTCCAACAGGAATAAACCCCACCTCGCCAAACGCCCTGTTCTCCCACCATCACGTTTTAGAGAGCAAAGAGAATGATGATCGCTTACAACCTGAAATTTCCTACCCCAAATAAAATGTCTAAATCGTTTGATACCAAACACCACAGATAACAGTTCCAATTCACTAACTCCATAATTATATTCAGCATTTGTCAACTTCCTGCTAGCATAAGCAATGGGGTGCCAGTCTCCCTCGAATTGTTGTAAAATAATCGCACCAAGACCTACCCTTGAAGCATCCGTTCGTAGTTGTATGGGCGCTTCAACTGAATAATGTCTAAGAACAGGAGTAGTCTCAATTTATGTTGCAATGTTTTTAATGCTGTTTCCTGTTTCTCCGTCCATACAAATTTTACATTTTTTTTTAGTCAGGCGGTCAAATCTGCGGCTAATTCCGAAATCCTTGATGAACTTACGATAATAGGAACACAGACCAATGAACGACCGTAGTTTTTTTAGATTGGAAAAGGGAAAAGGAAATTTTCTTAATCGCTTCGATAGTATCCGGGTTTGGGAGAAAATTTCCCTTTAGCGCTTACAATATGCCCCAAATCTTGACCTGGGTAAAACCAAAGAAACACTTAGATGGCTTTAAAGTCATCCTTGACTGTCTAAATCTTTCGAGCACCAGTTTCAACCCAATCCAATGGGCAGCCATAGTCCTTTCCCGGAATCCAAACGTCGTCTAAATAAACCAAGCAATGTTTATACTTTAGACCAGCCAAATTTTTTCCATAGCACGTTGAAACAAGGCGGACTTTGTTAATGCCAAAGGGCAGTTTCCCGCATCGAATAGAGGCCATCATAGGTCGCAAATGAGCATATCTCCTGTCTCCCAGGTGTTAAGGGTAGCTGAAAGAACCCGGAGAACAAATCAACCGTGAAAACACTGGGCCGGCCGTTCAACTGCTCACACGTCCCCCCGCGTTAGCTGCAGGGTACCTATCTGGTTTAATCAGTGCATTAACCTTACGAAATCAACACCAAACGATGAGTCCCATCCTTTTTCCCTTAAAAAGTAGCGTCGGGCTACACCCTGCGACGTAGAATGCCGTATCACACCCGTTTTTTAACATGTCCGACACGTGTTGTTTGGATAGCTAATCTCTCCCCTTCAGAAATGCGATATGGTTGAATATGCACTGGCCTAGCATTGTCTATTAATTCAATATCACATTCACCAGTGGGTTTCTCTTCCCAGCATATCTTTTGTCCAGGCGAAAACATCGTGATATTCTGTCAGTAAATCAATTTAAAACCTTTCTTGCGTCTGGTGGCATATCAAAGTTTACATTTAATGAGGGAATGTCCGCTTGAATATCTCGTCCTTTTTAAAAGCTCCCGCATAATCGTCACATTCAGGTATGTTGACACTTGCACTCGTAGTAGCCTGTGTGTCTGCCGATGTAGTACAGGAATTCATAATGGCCCCACGCACTGAGCACCAGACTCAGATTACACATCATCACAAATCACAGTAGCGTCTACCATGTTGCCTAGCAACGAGCCATTATAAACACAAACTGGCTGAATTGACATATTTTGCACCGGCAATAAGCCCCTGTCGACATTGCCATTGCCATTGGTAAGATTAAAACTCCCCTTTTGTCTAAACCAAGCTTCCCTGTGCTCGACACAGTAACCTCAGGTAAAAGTCCCCCTTTAACCGTAACGAAACCATGCCCGTTTCTCCAGGTGCAATTGTTATTTCCTTGTTAGCAACTAATTGCCATATTTTATCGTCTTCCTCCAATCGATGTTAAATAAATAGTTTTGAGAAACATCCAGGTTTTCTTGAAATTTATGGTTAGCAATGTCGCCTAGAACGCCACAGGTTCAACAACGTTGTTTTGTACATTTCAAGAGCAACAATATTCTCCTGAACATCGTCCTGTTCAACCACGTGCTCATAAAAAATATCTTCATGAAATATATTATTGTCCAGCTATATGCTCCTGAAAAACACTGTCCTTGAAATATATTATGTTCAGCCCCTATGCTCCTGAACAACACTGTCTTGAACTATATTATGTTCAGCCATATTACCCTCTATCACATTGAACATTATTTCCATGACTGTTTTTTTCCCTGAGCATTATTATTATCAGGGTTGCCAAAAGAAACGCTACCTCCTCGCCTGATGAACGCATCTGTACAATACTTTCTCTATAATTAATAATTACACCATTATTTCGGCAGAAATCGTTTCCTAACAGACAGTCGACTGAAAGAGCAACAATTAGATTTACTGAAAAAACAGACCTTTGAATCAACAGTTCTACATCACAAACCTGGCCTACAACTTGTAACATTGAGTTTTTTTGCTGTTTTTAACAACAATCCTTTAACTGGGCGGCATTCCAAGTGACTTACTAGATCATCTCTAATGCAAGAAACTCCAGCCCCACTGTCCACTAAAGCTTGAAAACCAACCCCATCTAGACTAACGGAATTTTTAAACTAACCCCCCGTAGGCACCACTACAACATCCATAACACCATTTAACCCTGTTTGTGATTCTTCATGCAAACTTGTTGAAACATTATTACCTGTGCTCTCAGAAACCGTTCGTACGCCCTGTGAATTTTCTGATTCGGGAAACTACCCTCCGTTTTATTTGGAATACCGTTTTGCATAATAACAGTGAAAATATTCGCAAATCCACGTAAAAATTTACGCCTATAAAAAAGTGCTTTCTTTAGAACCCGACAGCCGGCTTTCTTGTGTCCGACACGGAAACACAAAAAACATACACCCTCAAATTTGGTTCTATTGCACCTCCGACGAATCATTTTAACACTGCTATTATGGAACGAGACTACATTTCCAGTTACCGAACCAGTCTCGAAATTTGGCAACCCTATAAGTTTTTCCGAGTCTCACCAATGTTAATGCTCGTGACCTAGACTGACCCTGATTCTCAGTTCCATTTTCTATTCCATCCCCTTTTCCCGCAAAGCTTTCAGTTTTCTGACAATCTCTAATTCCATGACCTGGCTTACGACTAAAGAAACAATTCATACGATTACCAGAACGTAGAATTGGACTGTTGTATTATATCTCATATACCCACCCCTATTAGGACCATATCTTCCCTATTATACCAACCATCTGACTGGACTTGAAAATTACCCTGTTTAATGGAATAGCAGGAGGAAGAGCCGAGGAAATAGCTACCTGTGGTATTTGTGGATTATGTTGGAAACCACCCTGTTGTAGTGGGATATCCGGGGGAATAGCCCCCTGCTGCATTGAGGATAGTTGTGAAAACCACCCTGTTGACTGAAATTAGTATTCTGTGGACCTTTAACAAGAAGCCTGTTTGCCCTACATCACTGTGCAGCTGTTTCCTTTCCCTTGTTCGCCCTTAAACTCCTGAAACTCACGAGACATAGACGCTACCATCTCCCCCATATATCAAACTCGGCAGATCTTACTTCCTTCTCCTTGTTCTTAACCTCTGACCTCCTGAAGAAACTAAATGCTCTTCTTCAGACTTGGCCGCATTACCCCGCAGTTCCTTAATACGTCTAAGCTCCTTCAACAAATCATCCAAATTTCAAAATTTTTAATTGCCTAGTCCCACTGCCAAACTTGGTCTTATTTCCCTTTTTTCACCCATTTAACCCTTTCTTCTATCGGCATTACTGGGTTAATCTTAGTACAAAAGAATATCTCTTTCATACCATACTCCGTTGCCGGTTTCTCCCTCTGGCTGAACTCTAGAGATCATTACAGCTGTCCAATGCTGACTATCATCTAGACTAACACCCCAGTTTTGAAAGAATGAGCTTTCAAAATCTTCCCTTCCAATTTAGGTCGTGTCCCATCGGCCCCCAACGGCGTTAATTGATGACGAGACCTCACAGATAAATACCAATGGAGTTGACCACTTTCTAAAAAAATCCCCAAACTATTTACCTTCTTTCCTCCGTCCACCCGTTCGACGTCCCCGGCCATGTCCCTACGTCTCTATCCACTGCTCCGCGTACTATCACTCAGGACCGGTAAAGGCACGCCTACCGCCTCGTCTAGTCTCAATCCCGACTCTTGTTCCCTTGCCCCCTGTAATAAACTTCAAAAGGCGTAGATCTAAAGTTCTTTTTGTTCGGCTGCTTGAGACACGTAAAAGAGCTCTCAGCGACCTATCACTAGGTATGGGTGCCCCACTCATAAACAATACTCAAATGGTATCGGCCAAAACGATAAACATTGCAAAATTAACAGAGAGGAATTTAAATTATTCCTAAATCTTTTTGTTTTACTACAAAACAAGAAAAATTAGAACGAACAAACACAAAATTTCCAATAAAATTTTGACCCCAAATAACTTTTGGGTTTTTTACACAAACTAAAAAAAACATAGTCGCCCCAAGGCAAGATAATATTGCCCTTCTAGGTATGAGACGCATAGTAACAAAAAGTAACAATCTCGACAAGTGGAAACAATTATTCATCACTCTCGGACGAACGCAAACTAAGACCGGAACCTTGAAAATGATACACACTAGTCAGCGTTAACGGCGACAGCAAATCTGCCACAACAAACAGTGCAACCTTGCTACATCTGCTATAAAACGATTTATGTTTTCAAACATAACCAATTCTGTTTTTCTATCCAACACAGATACAAACCCCATGAACTGAGTTTCAAGCACATAACGACTCAATATAACTCATAAAACATAACTAATTATGTTTAAGGCGAACCCCCTTTTTGAAAACCCACTCTAACACACGTCAGAAAACCCCTCAAAACCCATTTTATACCTTGTATATAATGCTCTATCAAAATACAACCCAGGCGCCAAATCCACCATGTCACGTTGAGAGGTAGATTAGCCCTTTGGTATAGATGTTTCTTACCAAAGTAACTATGGTTTTGGGAACGCAGCTGTTTTCTTGTTTTCATAGCTAATCTTCCCAACGATGACCGAGACCGATAGGTATAAATGGGGTGATTTCCGAACATGTATTAAGGGGTTCAACATAATCAAGAACACTATTTCAACAAAAGAAGGAGCACATGTATTTAACAATTAAAACCTTACCTTGCCTATCAGCTGAGTGCATGCATTTACCCGACTGAACGTGAGTTCGTGTCCCTGACTTTTAAATGACATTACTGTATTGAAATCATTTTTGCTTACTCTATTCCATTTGGACCTGGTTTTGTCAGTGACGACGACTCGATCCCCCGGGCCCCTGGATGACTTTTCTCCTGGTCTTCTCACTTCGCCACTTGGTTTGGCTGCCGCCTCTCGGTCCCGCCCTGACTCCTGGCACTCCTGACTCGCTCTCTTATTGTTCTTCCTTCAGTTTTTTAGTCCAACTCCTTTTATTACCCAACGTTATTACTGGCCTTGTCGGTAACACATTTAACTCTTCCCCGAAGACAACTTGTGTGTTTGCTGGTCAGAATGTCACTCCCCGATCAGCTCCACATCGAACACCAAGAAGCTTCCCCTAGACTCTTCTCGACTTCCCCCCCAGGCTCAAGTCTGTACGTCTCTAGGGCCTAAGTCCCCTTCCCCTCAACCTCGGCACCACTACTCGGCAATCTTATGTTATTGAAAGGTCCTGCATTCTTTTCTGTTTAAAAACAATAACTTTCATGTTCCCAAAGAATTATGTCATCGCCACTCTGCACATTCCGGGCCCTGTTATACTAATTTAACTTGTTTAATGAAGTGTCTCAATCATCATTATTGTCAACAAACGAAATTTCCCAAAACACTTGGCATAAGGAAACAGACCATGTAATCCAGTAACAAGGGTAGAAACTACCCCAAACATGACAATATGTGGAGGGCAGGGGTTCCCCCACGTCGTGGTCGTCTCCGTCTGTGTCATCATCCTTCCGTGTTGTCTTTGTGTTTGCCGTCGGGGAGGTAGTCAAAGGGAAAGGGGAAAGTTCCCCGACGACGACTCAAATCAAACTTCAAATGTTTATGGCCAATAAAAAGGAAGGAGTTTTTTTGTATAGCAGATAAAACATTTGGAGTAACAAGACAGCTCAAACATGTCGGTAGTTATTATGAAGACATTATGGAACAAATTATGGAAGTGCTCTATAGCCTAATCACTTTCGACCTTCAGTACAAATGTCTGACATGTTTTCGACTGCCAGTAGGAAGCGGCCTCCTTCTCTAGCAGTCAGTAACCACGACCAATCACGGCCATGCATGCAAGGAGAAGGCGTAAGCTTAGGCAGCTGCTTCTTAATGCGCGCATGACAGTGATTGGTCATAAAGCGAGGTGGTGGGGTGGCCACACGATGCGCGCGCCGATCCTTTGTTGTCTGGTACTTGGAAAGATGGCACATGTACGCTACAGACAATTCTTAAGTCATCGACGGCGCAAATTAATTGAATTATCTTCAGTATTGATTAGTGCATCTGTCTGTTTGGGCCTAAGCATCGACTGAAATTACTAATTGATGAGAGTTTTAAAGTTATCTATTCTTATCTATGATAGTAAGTTAATGCTGTATTATGACAATCGACTAGAGCTGTTATCAGTGCCAGTAAAAAGCTTTGTTTGGTCATTTTAAAAACGTAGGTAATATTAATAGAAACCGTTTTACATTCTGTTAGAAATTAAAAACATTGTAAAGTGTTTGGAACCTTCTAATACATTTATTTGTGTGATACCTCGTCAGTATTGGATTGGATATTGCTTAACGTCTCCGTCTGTGTCATCATCCGTCCGTGTTGTTATTGTCGTCGCCGTCGGAGAGGTAGTCAAAGGGAAGGGGAAAGTTCCCCGACGACGACCCAGAGCTCGCCATTAGTTTCAGGAAGAAAAACTCCCCTTATCACGGGGCCCAAAACCCCGAGAAGGTTGCGAGTTGGAATTTGCGTCTCATATTTATGCAACTCTCTCATGCAAGTCTCTAAATACGAATTGATTGATTCGAAGGATTTATGGATCAAGCCCCTGGGAGCAGATTGTCGGTGCTTGGCTATTGCAGAGCCAGTACATTAAACAATGGCAAAAATAACATTAGATTCACATGCGATGATAATCTGTGCTGACTCGAGGCCTGTGCACTATTTCATTCGAATGAGTTAAAAGGACAAAACCTCTGTAACCTCATACCTAGTTTTTGTGAATAGTTTCTACAGTAGATTTAAACAATTTTCACAGTAATAAGTAAATGTTTTGTGGATATACTTTTCAAACTCACCATGCATTCCCTTTGATTCTTCTCTGTAACTTTTCAAACTCACCATGCATTCCCTTTGATTCTTCTCTGTGTGCTGTGTTTATCAACATCACTTATGCTTCATAAATTAAATTCAATGGATTGATTGATTGATTGCTTGATTGGATATTGCTTAAACGTCTCATATTTATGCAACTTAGGCTAATCGAGACGATTGTCGGGACGTAAGGGATGACGCGGGGTGACAAGTGGTTGACATGCCTGTGCTGGTCAGAACCAGCTACAAGCGTATGGGTGAAGGCAGGGGTTCCCCACGTCGTGGTCGTCTCCGTCTGTGTCATCATCCGTCTGTGTTGTCATTGTCGTCACCTTAGGGGAGGTAGTCAAAGGGAAGGGGACAGTTGCCCGACGACGATCCAGAGCTCGCCATTAGTTTCAGGAAGAAAAACTTCCCTAATCACCTTTTCAATACCACGAGAAGGTTGCGAGTTGGAATTTGATGGACGAGTTAGAGCCCTCTTTATTAGTATTAATTAGTAGTTTTTTGGGCGCTTCAACAGCTAAGATTATCAGCGCCTGCAAGATAAAACAATTTGTATAAGTGTGAGCCCTCTAAATGCAAAGAGGATATCGTCGGGACGTAGTGAATTCCTCTAAATCAGAAGTGAGAGCCCTACTATATGCAATGAGGGAATCCGGACGACAGTGTATTCCTCTAAAAGAGAAATAAGAGCCCCACTATATGCAATGAGGGTATCGGTATGAGTGATTTCCTCTAATAGAGGTTAAAGCTCCACCAACGCAATTAGTGTATCGGGACGATAGTGTTGTAAGATTAACAAGCCTCCCTAGCTATTTTCAATTCAATATATAACATATTTCCATATTAATATGCAAATTTCTGCAATTAATTTATTCACTTCATTAATATGCAGCATATCAAGTGTATTTTAATCAATAAGATATCGCTATGTAATCAACTATCAAAACCAATCATCATTTATACGAATTTGTCTGGGTAATTAACATAAAAGTGAATAATTAGTAATAAAACTAATTAAGCTATTTATAGCTTAAATTCAAAACTTTAAAGTAGCACATTATATAAACCTGTTATGTTAAAGATGTTTTGCAGCTTGTTTGAAACGAATCGGTTAAGTATTAAGACAGTAATTAGAGTTTGAAGTTCGTTACTGGGATGTTTTCTCCATAAGAGACACTTTAGCATTGACATTACATGCTTCAGCGCATCCTCTATTTGGTGAAGTCGTTCCTTCGATTTCCTTCTCTCGGCTTCGACCACAACCAGGAGGGAAGACGTAGCTCGATTCTCGGAATTGTATAAAGGCAGATCAAACCTCGTGCGAAACGATAGATGAAGGGTGTAGAGAGGGGGTGTTTTGAAGGTAAATCTACAGTGGTGTGCCTTTACACTTGTTAGGGAGGAGCTAGGCTTGTCACGTGACCTTGGAGAAATATAAAACTTAGCTGGACAGGTGGATCACTAGGAGAGGTGTGTGTGGTGTCGCAGTGTTTGTGTCGGCGTAGGCCGCATAGGCGGTGGTTTCAGTTGGTTACGGTCGGAGGTACGGCCCCTGTGCTCCGTCGACATGTAGTCCGATAATAGGCCTCATTAGAAGACCTGTGTGAGTGAAATCCGCAGTGTTTTAAAGTCGAAAATTATAGAGCGATTAAATGGTTAATTCTTCGGATACTAATGATCAAGTGATGTGTGAAATATTGTATGTATAATTTACATCGTGTGTTCGGTTTTCTTTTGTGTTTATCTGCGCATCTCATATCCGAACGTTACAGTGACGTGTCTATGTCACTAATTTGAATATTAATTGATTCTACGATTTTGTGTTCTTCTGCGCATCTCATATCCGAACGTTACAGTGAAGTACCTAATGTCACGATTGGCATATCAATGTCATTAAATTCTTTTACTAACTGTGCTGGGTGTTCCGCTCATTGAATTGGATTACGTCATATCACCGTGCGTGTTCCTTGGCGACCCATAAACTGTCGAGGAGTGTCTGCTTCTGCGCACCAGCTGATCGCGCTTCACCACTCGACCTCAGCTATCACGTGGGCCTGCTGGACTACTACGGTCCGTTCGGGAATTACGCATCGCATTTTCCTCGGAAATAAATAGATGAGTACCAAACATCTTTAATAACCAGTAACTATTTAAAATTCATCATCATTCTAAAACAATTTAAAAACTAATTATAATATTTTGGATGGGTAAATAGATGTATGGATAGGCAGGTGGACTAGCCGATGGGAATTTAGCATTTATAATAGAAAGGATCCTTAGGCAGGTAGGCTGCTATTTAATTGTCTGTATTTTATTTTATTTACAATATATCCAGTCTGAATGGAAATCATTCTCAATGTTATAATTTAGTAGACTTGATCCATTTTTGAAATCCTATTTACTATAAGTTTGTTTTTCAGGAATTTGTTAAATTACAAAATTAATTAATTAATTATAATTAATAATTAATTTTTATTAATTGTAGAATTTTGTGTTCTTCGGCAATTTTGAGCTAGACTTTGTATTTCTTTGTTTTTGTAAGACCTCCTGTGTCCGGGCAATTTATCACAGGGAGTGAAACTTACAGTGTGTTGTTCTATTATCTCTACTTCTGTGTTCAATGACGGTGGGTCATAGACCTGTTCCGATGAGTGTCCGACTCTGACTGAACTAAAACTTCCAGAGTCGCATGAGTGATCCTTAGAAGCAAGAATGTGTAGGTTAACAATACTAATTGCAAACGATTCTTTCAATTTTTGCTGCTATATATTTTTATCTGAGTCATTTGCTTGTTTGTCTTTAAGATGAACCATCCAATGTCTATAATTATTCGGCCGATCCATCGGCGAATATTTCGCTCTTACGAACTCTCCTTCTACAACGATGGGCAAGGAATGAACTACTTGACTTCGGCACGAATGAACCCTTTCATCGTAGCCAACGGGAACTTCCAGCTACAGCTTATAATATTCAGATTAAGTATTGTACACAATTTAAATTGTTTATTTAGACAAATAATACGCCTTTAAGAACGCAAAAGCAAAAGCTGGGCTGGATTTAAAAGTAAATCTATCCAAGGACTGTGACACATTAATAGAAGGTATGTGAAAACTAGGGATGACATTGCACTAACGTTTCTCCAGGCCAGTTTTCCAGGCACCAACTAAATTGTTCGCTGTACGCGGGTAGGAACGGAACCAAGTAACGACCTTGTTCCTATTTCCAATCAGGAACTGTAGCCCTACTTATTTTCATAAGTTCCTTTTATCTTTTTCTTGATTGGATTGGAAATTGCTTAACGTCTCATATTTTTGCAACTTGGCTTATCAAGACGAAGGGAGGGACGTAAGGGATGACGCGGAGGTCAAGGGGTGGACAAGCCTGTGCTGGTCAGAACCAGCCACAAGCGTATGGGGAGGGCAGGGGTTCCCCCACGTCGTGGTCGTCTCCGTCTGCGTCATCATCCGTCCGTGTTGTCATTGTCACCGCCGTCGGGGAGGTAGTCCAAGGGAGGGGGTTCCCCGACGACAACCCGGGGATTGGATTGGTTATTGCTTTACGTCTCATATTTATATATAAGAAAAGGACGTAATGGTTGACGCGGGGGGACAAGGGGTGGACAGGCCTGTGCTTGTCAGAACCAGCCACAAGTGTATGGGGAGGGCAGGAGTTCCCCCACGTCATGGTCGTCTCCTTCTGTGTCATCATCCGTCCGTGTTGTCATTGTCGTCGCCGTCGGGGAGGTAGTCAAAGGGAAGGGGAAATATCCCGACAACCTGCTGAAGTTAACAAACACTTAACACAACGATGCAAGGAAACAACAGCAAATACTTCCTAATACAACACATTTCACAGTACCAGAAGTGTGCTCATTACAATGTGAACGCTGAACAAGAACAGACTGAAGAGCGAAGACAAAACATGTCCGCCTCAAACAAGAACAACATACAGACTGGGTGGCGAGGAGGTGGGTGTGGTCGCTACATGATGCGCGCGCCGTTCCTTTGTTGTCTGGGCATTGAAAAGATGGCACGTGTACGATACAGACCGTTCAAAAACATCGATAGCTAAAGACAAACTCGTGTTTATGGATAGTTGTAAAACTTGTCTGAAAATTTAACGGATGGTGAATTTGCGTTGTTCCCTCAGTCTAGCTGACGACATGATAGCAACATCATACATCTTAACATACTGCCGCAAAACAAACCTTCCATGGGACAAAACTTAATCTACTCAGGAGTCAGGACGAGATAGAAATGAAACTGATTACAACAGAACATGAGCTGTTCAACTTCAAGTAAGAGGAGTGAGCGCTTAGGACCAAAACGCAATTAGTCCATCACGTTTTATTCTGAGTGAATTTCGAAAAACCTACAGTTGATGACGCCGACGACGATGACGTTGTGAGAAACAAGGGCGCTTCAACCGGTTGGGTCATATTGCGCCGCTTGTGATATTGAACTTTATTGAAATTGAAGATGAAGATTGGATATTGCTTAACGTCTCATATTTATGCAACTTGGCTAATCGTGACGAAGGGAGGGACGTAAAGGATGACGCGTGGGGGACAAGGGGTGGACAGGCCTGTGCTGGTCAGAACCAGCCACAAGCGAATGGGGAGGGCAGGTGTTCCCCCACGTCGTGGTCGTCTCCGTCTTGTGTCATCATCCGTCCGTGTAGTCATTGTCGTCGCCGTCGAGGAGGTAGTCTAAGGGAAGGGGTTCCCCAACGACGACTTAGTGCTCGCCTTAAGTTTTAGGGAGAAGAAATCCCCTCATCACGGGCCAAACCACGAGAAGTTTACGAGTTGAAATTTGAGGACTGGCCTGTGCTGGTCAGAACCAGCTACAAGCGTATGGGGTGGGGGGGTTGAGGGGGGGGGGGTTAGGAAACGGACGAGTTGTTGCATATTGTTTCGTTGCTAATGAACGGAAAACTGTAACACAACTAACGGTTGATTTGTTTAAAGAATGTAATGAAATGCACGTCAACAAAATTTTAACTGTTGTGGTGGACAACGACTATAACGAGATATCTGCGTTGAAGACCATTCTACCAAACGTTGCTATCCAGCTATGCCTCTTCCATGTCCCGCGACACCTAGAAAATAGACTGGCATCTATTAACGTTCTAGGTGCCACTAATTTTGTTGCGAGTAGTTTGCCAGATATTCACAGCACAGCTACTGGCCCGATCGGACACTGTGCACCGTTTGAATTGGTTCCGCGGGAACATTGGTTGGCACGCCTGACTCCAACGCACGGAAGTACATCTATGTATGGCGGTATGCTACGTTGGTTACACTGCTAACAGCGGGTGGAAGGAGGGACCTTTGACGAGATGGTTTGACAGACGAGTTGTCTTGGCCCTTTCAACTTTTTCTCGCCGACGATGTAGTCGCTAATGTAAATTTTTTAACCTAGGCCTCTAGGGTAGGCTAGGCTGGGATCCGAGCAGACTGCATGGATCCAGATTAAACAGCCTGTTTTGAAAGAAGGAAGGAAGGACGTAGGCCTTCGAGGACACTTCAGCGTGGTTTCTCTTTGTGCTCCGTGCAGAGTAGGCAATAGCTAGGCTTAGACCTACCTGGCGGGCCAATTGATTTATTGGACATTGCTTTACGTCTCATATTTATGCAACTTGGCTAATCGAGACGAAGGAAGGGACTTTAGGGATGACGCGGGGGGACAAGGGGTGGACAGGCCTGTGCTGGTCAGAACCATCCACAAGCGTATGGGAAGGGCAGGGGTTTCCCCACGTCGTGGTCGTCTCCGTCTGTGTCATCATCCGTACACAGTTGTTTTCCCTCGAGAGCTGCATTTCAGTCACTTGGCGACACTCTGTGTGAATTAAGCGTGAATAAGCTGTTTGGAGGTAAGATTATTCTTTTCCTTCGGGTTGAATACCCATATCACGGTCGACTTCAGGACAAGTAATATTATTGGGAGGAACTGCTCCATGGGCTACAGTGTGAGAAGAAGTTGGATTGTGCACACCCCTTTAGGCCATACCAAGAATTCTTTAACTAGTTTTTTGGATATTGCTTAACGTCTTATATTTATGCAACTTGGCTAATCGAGACGGAGGGAGGGACGTAAGGGATGACGCGGGGGGAGAAGGGGTGGACAGGCCTGTGCTGGTCAGAACCAGCCACAAGCGTATGGGGAGGGCAGGGGTTCCACCACGTCGTGGTCGTCTCCGTCTGTGTCATCATCCGTCCGTGTTGTCATTGTCGTCGCCGTCGGGGAGGTAGTCAAAGGGAAGGGGTTCCCCGACGACGACCCAGAGCTCGCCATTAGTTTCAGGGAGTGAAACTCCCCTATTCACGGGCCAAACCGCGAGAAGGTGTCAAGTCGGAATTTGAAGGCCCTAACTAGTAATTAGGGCTTATGCCTAATACTAATATCACCCGTTTTTTTCCTTCCTAGTAGGTCCTAGTCTTGGACTTGGCTACTAGATGAACGTTTGAAACATTATCTTTTGTGCCTACCTTCAGTAGGCCTAATTTTCTGCGAGCCCATAAGGCCTTTAAGTTTAGGTCCTTATGACCAGTGCCTGTGATAGCTAGAGCCTAGTCTGAATTTACATCTTGGTCTAGGCTAAATGTTATTGTAAATATGTAGATATTGTGTGGAGTGAAGCTAGGGCCTAGTGTGAAGGAACATAGGCCTAGCATTTGTATAACTTGTTGTAAAATGTATTGTGCTAGTCTTTAGGCTAGGGCATAGCGAGAAGTTACGTAGGCCTAGCGTATGATAATATGTATGTTGTAATTTTAGGTCCTTCAGACACTGTAAATATTTTTCTGTCAGACTAGTGTGCGAGGTGATCGTCCTGCAACTAGCCCTACACTTGACCGGTCTTAGGATGGTCAAGGTGTTCTTGTGTTCTCCCCGGAGTAACGCGTGTAAAATAATCCATCTAATCCACATAATATCCATATCCACACATATCCACATCCATACTGACTTGTAATCTTATTTGTTGAAATTTGAATACCATTATGGAGCAATTACGTCAGGTAGCATTGTGTAACAAACAGAGAGAAATATTTTCTCCCCATCAAGAGTTGGAGATTGGTAAAAATGTTCTGTTTTTCATGGAACAGGCTTGGCCCACGAAAACGTTAATCGGCCTTGTTCAGTCGCTGAAAATCTTCACGAGACAAAAGTTAACAATTGGGGTGTTGTATTCGTGTGTTAATGCGAGTCCACTGGGGAAATCATGATGGAGTTTTTCAAGACCCAAGAAGACTGGCTGTCGGTCTCTTTCAAAGATTAAAAAACTGTGAGAGACCGCCTGGTAAAAATGTTTGGAATACCGGTACAGCAATTGCCCTCGATCGTAATCACTGATTGAAAAGGGTCCGAAGTGACGCTACTCAATGCACAAGTCCTGCACGAGGGCTGAAGGGCACCTGAAGGAATCTGACGTTGCAGGACCCACAAGAGAAAATTTATTTGAAAGTAGTAGCACTATCTAGTATCTAAATATTAGTTGTGTAGAAAAATGCAATGCATTTTATTTGATATATGTCACATAGAGGTGCAGCTAACAAATTGATACATTTCTATAAAACAATAACGGATATACCATCGATTCCTGCAGATTGGGATGATTTTAACTTACACGCAATGTTTTGTATTTGAATGAAATATTTTAATGAAATAACAGTTTTGCAAAAACAACAAAATAAAGCAATGCGAGCTATATTGTGGGTAAACAGAAGTACATCCATAAATTAAATGTGCTCAGCTCTAGGATGGATGCTAATTAAAGATCGAATCCTCCTGAATACATTGTCTTTCATACATAAAATTTATAAGGGTGTGATTTCAAAATACCTGGGAGACAAATTAACGCAGATTAAAAATATACACACATATCCGACAAGGAGAGGAATGGATGTAAATATTGTTAAAGTAAGTAATAGAAGTGAAGAGATCTCCATATTTGTAAGAGGGCTCAAAATTTTTAACCGAATTCCCATAGAAATACGTGATGATGACAATCCTAAAAGATTTAGAACAAAGTGCAATAAACAAATCAAAATGGGTTAACTTCTTGCTAAGTCACATGAAAAGTGTTAATTCTGGGATAAATGATTCAATGACTAATGAAAATCAATAGCATTAATGTAACTTTATACCCCTGGGTATTTTATTTTATAGGGTATTGCACTAGGTACGAATTAATTATTGTATATTGGTTGTATAATGTATTAATGAATAACTAACCATTAATACATGTTAAAAGTTCATTCTAGAATAAAATATAGTAGGCCTACACTGATACTTAACTAATGTGAATTTAAAGTGAATGTTTTTTATGGGAGCCCACTCGGGATAATAATAGTAGTACAATGTCTATGATTTAGGTACAATGACGTAATGTGAAGTTAAAGATGCCTATGAAGATTGTATAGGGAATTGCATTATATACATGAAATTGAATATATTATAGGCCAAATTGTGAAACTGAAATGTATTGTGAAATGTATTGTAAAAATAGCAATTTTCTAAATAAAAAGTGATACTACTACTACTATTAATATTACCCCCTTGACCTGGCCTACTTCAAGCTGAACGCCAACACGTTTCTAGTGCCCCAGTGCGTTATCATGGTTGTCGGGGATCATGATGAGAAGCTCGTGCCGTACACTAGTCTCATAAAAATATATAGAATTTACTGGGCTCTCTTGGTGGAATACGGGTAACGTATCTACGTGCTTCTGCTTACTTTCACATCGGTTGGTCGAAAAAGAAGGTGTGTCCACGTAGGATGCCCGTAATGAAAACGGGGTCTATATCAACAAAACTTGCCTGGTAAAGGATTTGCAAGATCTTCGCTTCAATTCCTGAAATCTAGATTCCTTACTACATAAGGGTGGAAAACTACGTAAAAATGTTAGCCATGATGGTTGATCCGAGATACAATACAGTAATACTTCCTGAGCGAGACCACCAAATGGCCTTGGCAATATTTGCAGCCGAGATTAAGAAATTGAAACCCTAGGCTAGTTTTTCTAGAACAGCCCAGGTCTAGGTCTCTCCAAATTTTCTTGCTAACAATGGCAGTTTATTCATAGGATATTGGATATTGCCTAGCGTCTCATATTTATGCAACTTGGCTAATCGAGACGAAGGGAGGGACGTAAGGGATGACGTGGGGGGACAAGGGGGGACTCCAATGGGAAAAAGATTTGCAAGATTATTATTTCTCATATATTATATATTCATTTTGATGATGTACCAATCAAAATATATAAGTAAGAACTTAAAACCCATGCACAAAGTTGTAATGCAGAGCCAATAGATGATTTTAAAACCAATTTGAGACTTCTATGTCGAAGGGTATAGAAATGACATTTCCCTAGCATTGACGGTTTTTGGGGGTTGTTTTAGGGGGTTTTGGGGGTTGAAAAGTTGAAAATTTAGAAAATGTTTGGTATATTTTCAATTTGGTTTGTTGTTTTTCACCTATCCCCAAAGTTTAATGAAGATTGCATAATAGCCGTAGAATTTGGAATTTTCACCTGTGTCCTCCCTTAAGAAATTATGTCCCGATTGCATCCAAAAACGCAATAAGAGATTTTAAATATAACTAGAATTTTTTATTGTTACGTATCTGAGTCACTTGTAGAGAGGTAGTAAACTGACGAACTAAAATAAATTAAACTTGAAATGGTAAAAGCCACCAATGTCATTGCTTACATTGATTGGTTGGATATTCCCTTTACGTACTCATATTTCATGAGACTTGGCTTATCAAGGCGAAGGAGGGACGTAAGGGAAGACGCGGGGGGACAAGGGGTGGACAGGCCTGTGCTGGTCAGAACCAGCCACAAGCGTATGGGGAGGGCAGAGGTTTCCCACGTCGTGGTCGTCTCCGTCTGTGTCATCCGTCCGTGTTGTCATTGTCGTCGCCGTCGGGGAGGTAGTCAAAGGGAAGAGGGAAGTTCCCCGACGACGACTAAGGGCCCGACTTAAATTTAAATTTTAAGAAACATGAATATGTAAGTAATAAAGTATCATCAGCAATTAGAATTATAAGTAGAATGAAGAGGTATGTAACAGAGAGAATGTTGAGGTTACTTGTAGATTCTTTACTCTTTTATTGATTATTGTTTAGTGTTTTGGGCAATAAGACCTTCTACCGAATATGTTGTACTTCAGAAGAGAATTGGCCATCTGTTCAATTCAATTCCTATGAGCCAAGATCTACAATGTGATTGCTTCACGTTTGAGGAAAGAATGAAGTAAAGCGTACTGGTAAATACAAACAAAGTATTGAAAGGTATGTATTAAGGTATTATTCCCAATATTTTTCAAATAATTGATCGTGAGAGAAATTCTATTCTAATGTACTCATTGAAAGTTCCTAAATTAATTTCTGAATCATTTAGAAAGTAATTTTTGTACAGAGGAGTATCCTTTAGGAATTCAATTTCTTGTGATATTAGAAGCCAGTTTACTGAGCTAGGAATAGTACAATTTAAAAGTTAAATTGAAGCAATGATAATGTATCGAAGAACAAAGAAGAATTGATTTTCACTATTTATTTGTGGGACATTGCCTGTGTGTTCGTGTAATGTTAATTTATCTTCATAAGTTTTTATTAATGATTTTGCTGTTCTCTTTGTTTGTTCATTATTGCTTTGATTATGATATATTCAATGTATTTTCAATTTATATTTTTCTGCCTAGATTATCTGGTTGTTGCCCACTGGTGGAGATTGCAACTTGAGTTAGGTGTCCTGTATCTTATCATTGCTGTGATCAGTTTTTGACTTGAACTATTTTAAATAATTATTTGTTAGAGTCAAGATCTTTTGTACTTAATTGTTATCAAGATTTCTTCCGCGAAAGATTGATCACTCCCTGATTTGCTGTTCCTGATTTTTGGCAAACCTCATATTTGTTTCGTAGTAGCGAGCGAAGCGAAGATTCCATTTCACTACCACTGGAAAAAAAATCGGAATATCATTCTTTTTTTCTCATTTTTTCTGTTTGTTTTTTTGTGTGTTAGTTAACACAATTTCGGCTAAACTGATACTCCAATTGCGATGAAATTTTCTAGAGTCCTTCGAAATCTCTGAACTTAGAACTGCCACATTTTTTAGCGCAATCGAAAAATGATTTCAAATAAAAATCGCAATTTTACGATTTTTTTCATTTTTTAAAATTACGATTTTTTTCGTTTAAACAAAAATCTTCGACTTAAAACTGATTTTTTACTGAACAACAGAAATTCTGCATAACACATGACAGCTCAATGCACCAATTACGCTCATCCAACAACGCGCTTGAAAAAACGTTTGCGAAGCTTCCTAGTTTAATTTAGATAAGCATTGCTTAATCATGCTGATAGTAAGTTCCCTCTAACGCCACCCATGATGATTGCAGGGTTTGAAGATAAGACCCTCTGGAGGCAAAACAGCGGGATACCGTCTTGGTTATGGGATCTACTTTAGTAACATGGTCTCTGCCTCGGCCAGTTACTGTGAAACAACTAAAGAAAACCCAAACGCGTTCATGTTGATCTGCGAGGTAGGCCGTCGGGAAAATGTGAATACACGCTTCTTAAAGTTGCCTGTTTCATTTATTTATTTATATATATTTTATATATTAATTAATTTATTATTTATTATTTATTTCCTTATTTATTTATCAACAAAAGGGTACACCCACATGTGTGGTATAATATATCTTAAGTCTAAATTGCCATAATGAAATATAAAATAGTACTACAAAAAAATAAGTAATTTACCAACAGAGTGCAGAACGATCAACGTTTAGTCACAGTGTCTGCATGTTGTTGAAATGCGAGTTTTAACAACACAAATACGACGGGGCGTTGGGTTTTGATGCGGTGTTCCGCAGGAACCCTAAAACATAGGTAATGTAAACGATCCTGTGCCTGTGACCACACAAACCTAGACCATGCGAACCTAGAGGACATTCCAGGCAAACCAGCTTGGCATTGCCCTATTTACCGTCAATCAATAGTCGTAATATTTGTATTGAAAATATTGGAAATAATACTTAAAAGAGAGTAAATAGATGAAGCAGAAATTGTTTTATTTTTTTGGATGAGCGTAGCGAAGATTCCATTTCACTACACTGAAAAAAGAAATCCGGAATGTTTTTTTTTTTCCTTTTTTCTTTTTTTTCCTTTCTTTTTATGGCTTTTTGTTCACACGATTTTGGCTAAACCGATACTCCAATTGCGATGAAATTTTCTAGAGACCTTTAAAATCTCCGAACTTAGAACTGCCACGTGTTTGAGCGAAATCGAAAAATTATCTCATGAAAATCGCAATTTTACGATTTTTTCGATTTTTAAAAATTTCTTCGACAACACTTACATGCTTAATCCGATTTTAATGATTTTTTCACAGAACCATAATTTTATGAATTAAGATATTCGTGTGAAATTTGAATGCTTTCGAAAAATTATTTCTCATGGAAATCGAAATTTTACGGCTTTTTTCTTTTTTAAAACCCCAAATAAAATCCTCAGTAACTTTGGAATTAACATTGCGGTATTGAAACACCACACATATCAAATCTTATTGTTATTCGTCCGATCCATAAATAAATTCTAAGCCAAACCACGAGAAGGTATATGCTCTGATGATGAATGATGATGTAGGTAATTTAAGTTGTGGTGATTTAAGTTGTGACTCACTGTTTCCATCTTCACATGAGCGTTAGAGCCCGGGCTGAAGCTAACTTTACATATGAAGCGTGGCCCGATGAGAAGGATCTCATGGAGTCAGAGTCGACTTGTCTGCTGAGTTTCAATGGGTTGTACGAGCTTTAAGTTAGTTAGTTAATGTTGTTTTAGGGCACTCAACAGTAGAGTTATCAGTGCCCATGTCAAGTGTATTGGAATCTTCCAAATGTTCTTTTTCCATAATTGTGGATTACCACCATGTTTTCTTCCCTCCAAAGGGAGGAACGTAAGGGAAGACGCAGGGGGGTTAATGGCAGTGAGAATGTTGGTTAAGATGGGTTAAACTGGGTGGGAACGGAGGAGTGCTCGTTGCAGAGAGGGCCGGCAAGTATGGAGAAGAAAAAAGTGAAAGAAAAGAAATATGAGTCAGGCTGTGTGAATGAATAAAGGTGTGACAAAAAGTTGCGCGAGAGCTCTCTCTGCAACACGCACCCCAACCAGCCAGAGCTCGCCCTTAATTGTGGGGAATAAACTACTTTCCTTCTCACAGGCCAAACCATGAGAGGGTTGCGAGTTGGAATTTGATGGCCCAAATTTATTATAGAGCTATTTTATTAAACACAAAGTAATATCCTAGTTGAGCTCGGTGTAAAATATTGTGATTGTGATTTTGTACGATAGGATAGATATCATTTTTGGTTTATTGAGAAATTATTAAATGACATTATACTAACTTTAACATTAAACTTAACTAAAAAGGCTAAATTGGAAGCCTACATTACATTTAGAATTACTTTTCAGAGATCATCATAAATGAATGTACCTTTGTGTGTTAGTATGCTCTAATTCCCATTAAAATGGCCTTTTCCCAGTTCAACTTTCACAGTTTGTCCTTTAAAAGGGAGGTTAAGGAATGGTTGCTGGATAAAGAATTCTACTTGTTGTCTGAATTCTACAGCTGGGGGGACTGAACATTGGCCTCAGTCTCTGGCTAGTACAAACCTTTTGTACTTTGGAACTTAGTGATAACAGTTAAATCTACAGTGATCCTGTATATTTGTACAAGTGTAAATATTGGATTGGATATTGCTTAACGTCTCATATTTATGCCACTTGGGGTTTGGAGATGAAATCTAGCGGAAATTTTTAACTTTTTGCGTCCACAATACAACAATTCACAAAAACTACATTATTTTGGTATTGCATGCGGCCTACATCTTTTTTTCTAAAACGCACCAAACGCACTCTAAAAACCTGATTTTCAAAATTTTCGTTTGCGGAGCTATTAGTTGGGGGCTTCGGCCCCCAAACCTCCCGTACTTGGTCCCTATATAATACCCCTGAATCATTATATAGCCCACCGGGATGAAAAGCCTGAATGTAACATTGAGCCAATGTGTGTGTGTATCTTTAAGGGGGCCCCCATAGAAATTTTGCAGGCTGGACCATGAAACGAAGTTCCGCCACTGGCTTAACGTCTCATATTTATGCAACTAGGCTAATCGAGTCGAAGGGAGGGACGTTAGGGGTGACACGGGGGGACAAGGGGTGAACAGGCCTGTGCTGGTCAGAACAATCCACAAGCGTATGGGGAGGGCAGGGGTTCCCCACGTCGTGGTCGTCTTCGTCTGTGTCATCATCCGTCCGTGTTGTCATTGTCGTCGCTGTCGGGGAGGTAGTCAAAGGGAAGGGAAAAGTTCCCATCGACGACCCAGAGCTTGCCATTAGTTTCAGGGAGAAAAACTCCTCTAATCACGGGCCAAACCACGAGAAGGTTGCGAGTTGGAATTTGATAAAATTTGATGACCAAGAGGTTGACGCACTAGACAGTGCCCGCGGTAGAAATACACACTTGATGGCGTGGTTCCAGTTAAATACGCGGATCCTCGAGCCCGACGCCGCCTAGGTTGTGCAGGTGACACGTGGAAGACGGACAGCAGATGCGTCAACTACTGTGGGACGCTCGTGGCGTAGACGCCGCCTAGGTTGTGCAGGTGACACGTGGAAGACGGACAGCAGATGCGTCAACTACTGTGGGACGCTCGTGGCGTAGACGCCGCCTAGGTTGTGCAGGTGACACGTGGAAGACAGACAGCAGATGCGTCAACTACTGTGGGACCTCGTGCGTGACTCCGCCCCGACCCAAACATAACGGGGACCCCCGCCAACAGCCAGGTTTTGCTTTAAAATTAGTGAACAGCAAATCAAAATTTTCTTTAGGAAGCAATGTGAGAGCCGGTTCCCCTAGGATGACTTGTATATCCTAAAAGAATCCGATGCCACCCAAACACGTTGCCGTCGGCCAAAACGCCTATCCTTACGTGGTTTCTCTCGGCATTTTGAGGCAAATTGAGTATTGGATGTAAGACCCCTTTTGTATCGAGACAGTTTGGTGATGCAAGTCGGTTTGCAGAACGTTTGATTGATTTGATATTGCTTAACGTCTCTTATTTATACACTTTGGCTAATCGAGACGAAGGGAGGGACGTAAGGGATGACGCGGGGGATAAGGGTCGCATCGGCCTGTGCTGGTCAGAACCAGCCACAAACGTATGAGAAGGGCAGGGTTTCCCCCACGTCGTGGTCGTCGTCCGTCTGTGTCATCATCCGTCCCGTGTTGTCATTGTCGTCGCCGTCGGGGAGGTAGTCAAAGGGAAGGGGTTCCCCGACGACGAACATGGTGGAATTGAACCATGCAACGTTATGAAGGCTAAAGGTAATGTTATGTGCAATTTCTCCAACAGCTCAAGCGAATGAATGCCTACTGGTCTAATTGCTTTCGGACGTAAGAAATAACGATGTTTAAAAGGGGGATCTAAAACTGCATTGTAAGATGGATTTTTGGGGTTACCTTTTAACGACGCCACATAATTAAACATCAAGTAATTCCTTCTAGTGAGTAATGATTATTCTCCTGCTTTGCTGTTTAGGCTATTAACAAGGCTGGTTCGGAATGCGCCTGTTGATAATCGAGTACCAGTTTGGAGTACTGTATGATGTATCCAACGTCCTAATATATGAAGGCCTAGCAGAGTTGTAAATAAAGCAAGAAAAGTCCAATTTTGAGCGGATAAGTGCTTTGTATAATAATTTGCAGCATGATTGTTGCGTCTGTACTTGATGGCCAGTGTTTTTGGTGGATATTTTTACTAATTTTTCGTTTTGAAACGATCTCACACACCTCTGAAACGGTTTTGTCAAACGTTTCAGGGTGTACCGGTTTTAAGATTTCGAAGTACATAACGGTTTCTGCTAATAAATACTTCATTTCCGATACATTTTCAAATGCGATTTGAATAAGTTGAATGGAATTTTTGTTAGTTTAAAGGCCCTTTATCAGCTAAGATTATTAGCGCTGGACCGAGGTATTGAAAACTTATGTTAAAGGGGATGATTTCATTTGAGACGTGAATGCGCAGTGTCTGTCGCGAGTCAAGGCTTGCAGCGCACGGACGTGTCTATTATACAGTGTATCGCGAGCAAGCCGCGACCACAACGCTTAATCCGTAAGTTTGGATACAATCCATTGGCAAAGAATTACTTTGAAATGCCAACAGCCGCATAGCACTGATACTGGTATTATATAAACCCTAAACAGCTTTTGGTTTAATATTAACTAGTCTACATAGTTTCTGTAAGCAGCCGTAGTATTCCATCATTACTGGCCAACTCTCAGCAGAACTACGAGTCACTTCTCGAATAGGGATTTGGATATGGACTCTGGCATGTCGCCCACTAGGCGCGTGCTAGAGATGAAATAATAGGTCGGTTGCAAGTGCATTCAACTGTCATGACTCCCAGTCCACCCCCTCAACTACCAGTCAGGAAACTGGTCTGCTGTCACTGAACCTAGTAGCCTAGTCGAATGCACAAACCAATCAAGACTCAATTTAAATCAATAGTAACATTGTTATTACTTCTATTTCCGCTGCTCACCGGGCAGCACACTAACAACACTACATATCATATTGCAAATGGTATTAGAATCCAGTCAGCACACGTCATCTAAATAACCTCTTACTCCAATCCTACAAATCGATCTGGGTCGCATAAGGAAGAAAAGAAGTGAAGAGAAACGTTGCGAAGAACACTGCTAAATAGAAACAGACAACCGCACCTTTAATAGACTTCCCGCACCTCTCACTTGCGAACCCCACAATGGTTATCCCCTGTCAGACACTTTCACCCCACCCAAAACCACCCTACCAACATACACAGTATTCTAGATCAAGACTTATCTGCCGACGACAAGATGGACGAACCAGGTGATGACGTCACCTCCTCCTCAGAATTCGAGGACAACAGACATAATTATCATAAAATGAAAGTAACTTTTAAAGTGAAGCACCACAAAAAAGCGAGGCGTATAATAACTTTATATAATAAGTATGTATGAGTACAAAAATGGTTTTGCCCATTAATTGTACTATGAAAAATTTCGGGCCTCTCACCAGCTTCACATAAGTTCTTCCTAGGTTAATATTTACAATTTAGTTAAAACTAATATCGTGGAGCTGTATGCGTGGGATGCTAGCTGAAGCTCGTTGGTCCTGTGAATAGGTGTCCACGCTTCCAATGCACATGGTTGCGGGTTCGATTATTTTGGCGACATGATGTGCTCGGACTACTTTAAATAATTAGATTTTTGATTGGATATTGCTTTACGTCTCATATTTATGCAACTTGGCTAATCGAGACGAAAGGAGGGACGTAAGGGGGACAAGAAGTGGATAGGCTTGTGCTGGTCAGAACCAGCCACGAGCATACGAGGAGGTAGTCAAAGGGAAGGGGAAAGTTCCCCGACGACGACCCAGAGCTCGCCATTACTTTCAGGGAGAAGAACTCCCATAATCATGGGCCAAACCACGAGAAGGTTGCGAGTTGGAATTTGATGGCCCTTGATGATAATAATATGTTATTAGTGTCAAAGGATAGTTCTTTTGAAGTATTAGGCATAAAAATGATTATTTTAATTATTTATGTTTGTTTATTTTGGATAAAGGACGCGTCAACCGTTAGGTCATAATGCACCGCTCTAACCTAGGAGGGGAAGAGGGAGGAGGGGCCCATGCTGGTCAAAACCAGCCATGGGGAAGGGGAGGAAGGGGGGGGGGGTTCTCACGTCGCGGTCGTCATCGTCTTTGTCATCGTTCGTGGTGTCATTGTCATCGTCGCCGGGAGGTCGTCAAGGGAAGGGGGCAAGGTCCCCGACGACGATTGCCAGAGCTCGCCTCTAGTTTCGGGGAGTAAGATTCTCTGCTCTTACTAGCTGATGTTTGCGAGGTGGACTTTTTCTCTTGAATCGCCTTTTACGATGAGCAGAGCCATGCTCTGGGCCAATTCTACCCCGGGCCCAGACGGGGGTAGTCATCACGGCTTGAGCTTTTGAAAAGAATGTTATATTCGCAAAATAAACATTCATAATTATTTATGAATGTTTATTTTGCGAATATAACATTCTTTTCAAAAGCTCAAAATTATGAATGTTTATTTTGCGAATATAACATTCTTTTCAAAAGCTCAAGCCGTGATGACAAGCTGAAAATTAATTTATAATTATTTTCATGATTGGGAATTGATTTCAATCAAAACAATGTTGGGTTTAAATTTTCAACAAAGTTAGTTTTAAATTAATGGTCAAACACCTATACTGTATATTTACACACACTATCGGAAGTAAGGTTCACCGACGACGACCGAAAGAGCTCGCCTCTAGTTTCGGGGAATAAATTACTCCCTTACATACTTGATTGTGTTTGCCAGATGGACCTTTTTTCTTTTCTCGCCTCTAAGATTAGCTGAGCCATGCTCTGGGTCAATTCTGACCCGGGTCCAGGAGGGGGAATAGAAAAGTGAAACAACGAAAAAGAGGTCAAAAATGTTGAACGGTTATTGAAGATATTTAAAAAATACTTATAGTATTACACAGTTAATTCAAATACATACAGCAGCGTCACAAGGTAATCATACCGCAAAATGTATTCTTTGTCAAATTCCAACTTCGAAAAAGTAATTTTTCATTGGTCAGAGAGAACCATACAATACCGTATTGTCTGGCGTATTTCCTCGGATAAATTGTAGGTAAAGTAACTATAGTGTTACTTTTAATCATTCATTATAAACCGAATTAAAATATCATATATTTTCCATCTTAAGTTATACCTTAAAATTTTGTTTTACAGGTGTGCCCGTGTCCGCAGACTGACTTTCTTCCAGGCTCCATACAGGAACACCCAAAACCACATCGGGTTTTGCGTTGAAGTGTCAGAATGATCAATGGAGTGGTTGGTAGCAGGAAGCATTGCACCGCCAACCGTTCTATTAGCCTGCTTAATTATCAATGAGATGGCCATAAATGGAATTTGAATAATTTAGTTAAAGGGCGCGTCAACCGTAAGGCCATAATGCGCTATTATAGCCTAGGAAATATGCGGAGAAAAGTTCCATGCTGGTCAGAACCAGCCAGGGGTATTGGGCCAAAAGAGGGGGTTGTGATTACATCACGTCCCGGTCGTCATCGTTTTTGTCATCGTTCGTGGCAAAAAAAAGTTTAAATATCATAAATCCCGAGAAAAATATCATGACTAATGGAAACTACAGTCGCAGATTGGATTGGATTGGATGTTGCTTAACGTCTCATATTTATGCAACTTGGCTTATCGAGACGAAAGGAGGGACGTAAGGGATGACGCGGTGGGACAAGGGGTGGACAGGACTGTGCTGGTCAGAACCAGCCACAAGCGTATGGGGAGGGCAGGGGTTCCCCCACGTCTAGGTCGTCTCTGTCTGTGTCATAATCCGTCCGTGTTGTCATTGTCGTCGCCGTCGAGGAGGTAGTCAAAGTGATGGGAAAAGTCCCCGACTACGACCCAGAGCTCGCCATTAGTTTCAGGGAGAGCTCTGGGTCTTAGTCTGGGACTTTCCCCATCCCTTTGACTTGTACCAGTCATAGTGAGGGGAAAATTCCCAAGAACTGGTACTTAGGCAAAACAGATTCCGGTTGGATGCAGGGCCCATGTTCTTGGAGTACCTTCCGTTCTTCAAGACTTGGCTCCTGTACTGTGAACTTAAGAATCCAGAGCCTACACTGATATTTTCCCCTCCTGTACTTCTTCTTGTAGATCCATAGAAGCCATCTAAATGTCGAGTGCAGTGAGTTTTGCCGAGATAACGGAATTATCCTAAAGTGAATCTACTTAAACGCCACCCACATCCTACACCCGGCGGATATGGGTATATTTCGACCCCCTAACCCTTTAATTCCCGAATTAATACTAGGAAAACGCTTAAGTCCCGCCGCGTTGTTGGATTAGCGTAATTGGTGCATTGAGCTGCATTGTGTTACGCGTATTTTCTGTTGTTCTGTGAAAAAATCATAACTTAGTCGAAGATTTTTTAAAATTAAATTAAATAAAATAAAATTTTATTTAAAAATCGTAATTTTTACGTAATTTAAAAAAAAGAAAAAATCGTAAAATTGCAATTTTCATAAGAAATAATTATTCGATTGCGCTCAAATTTAACACGAGTATATTGATTCATGAAATTAAGGTTCTATGAAAAATCATTACAATAGGATAATGCATGTAGGTGTTATAAGTCAAAGAATTGTTTTAAAAAAGAAAAAACCCGTAAAATTTCTATTTTCATGAGAAATAATTTTTCGATTACGCTCAAATTTCACACGAATATCTTAATTCATAAAATTAAGGTTCCGTTAAAAAATCATTACAATCGAATAAAGCATGTAAGCGTTAAAAGTCGAAGAAATTGTTTAAAAATCGAAAAAAAAATCGTAAAATTGCGTTTTTTATAAGAAAAAATTTCCCGATTGCGCTCAAAAACGTGGCAGTTCTAAGTTCAGAGATTTCGAAGGCCTCAATAAAATTTCATCGCAATCGGAGTATCGCTTTAGCCGGAATCGTGTTAACAAACACACAAAAATACAAAAAAAAGAAAGAAAAAAAAAACATTCCGGATTTTTTATCGGAGATATCCTCTTCATAATTTCTTGTCAGCTAGAACCTGCACCACTGCTGGATATCTTCTTCATGATTTCCTGTCAGTCCAACATACTTAATTTATTTAGTCACTCATTGCACCTCGTTTGTTAAGGGGTAGAAGATATTACCGTTGTGTTATGGGCCCATTGATTTACCATATAGACAATTATTGTGAGCAGCTAATTTCTAAAGTGGTATTTTAGTGTCACAGTTGTGTTTTGTTTGTCTTTGATACTTCAAGGGGTCCTGAAACTTTGAAGCAAAGCTACGTTTTCTGTAGCTATAGATAGCTTTTAACTGCTTTACCTGTGTCATCTAAACTGCCCCTCATTTCATACTATTAACCTGACAGCTATGTATTTCTTATTCTAAGGTAGCTTGCTGTGTTTCTCTATTATGTAATTATTAAGATAAAAACAACACAAGGGAACAATATCAGCAACCGTGTTATTCGTAGTATAATTTATTGTAATTCAACATTGCCCCTTGAAGCTTGTTTTCTTACAACAGCTTACCGTACTTGTAATGGCTGGATAGCTACTAACAAAGTCTGCCCAAGTATGTACTTTTGGTTACAATACAAGTCCACTTTAATTAAAATGTTATAATTATGTAATACTAATATTACCTATATAAGCTATTATGTTTGCCGTTCATATTAGTCTTTAAAAATTGTTAATTTTCCAGCGATTGCTGTATGTAATTAGCATCTGGGGACTTGTATATGGGCAAAGCAATGATAACTGATAACATCTGAGCTGTTCAGCTTTCGGATTGAACATGGCACTAGAAAAGAATGCATAAATTCTAATATAGCTAATGTCGATATAATATAGTAATATAAATATGTATAGTAATTATTGTGTCACAATAGGTACTGCCAGTGTATTATGTATATCATGTAAATAACTTGTTTTGTTATTATGCAATGAAACCATTGTGTTGGTTGTATTATGAACTGTTACATGTCCAATTCATATTAAAAAGAGACTGACGTAAAAAAAAAAAAACATAACGCAAAACTCACTTTTTTGACATTGGCCCTTCTTGCACCTAGCCACAGTATTATTCTACAGTTTATATCTGCGTGGCCGATATCAAAAATGCCTGACAGAAACAGTAACCTCACCAAGTGACAACCCGTCGTTATGTGTCATCCTAGTAGATCAGAAGAACCATGTAAGCGCCAAAAATAAGTTCCACAACGACGCAATCGCATTCTTATCTTCGGCCACTGGCATGAGCAGGTCAGTTTCCGAGAGTGCGCTTCTCCGGGCTAGGATTGGGAATGGTCTGTGCGTGGTAAAGCTGGATTTCTATCCAGGTGCATACCAATTTATAGTTGAGATATTTTGAACTACGTGAGAAAACTCTATCGGCGAATGATATTATTACATAACATGATTGTTGTGCGCTTAAACGTAAGTAAACAGATTTTTGACAACATGCAGGTAGAACTAGCGGCACCGTACGAATTGGAACCATATTGGTTCTTCTTCGTCCCACCACAAGTGTTTTTGATTTCAGGACAGTCTGCTTTCTTGTGTCCCATCTTGTGACATTTATAACACTTGATCATTCTTACCGGCTTGTGTTGACTCGGTTGATTCTTCGGTTGACTTGATTGGTTACCTCTTCGAACAGCAAGGGCAGCATCCCCAGCAGCACCAGCATCCCTTCGATTATCTTCCATCAGAAGTTTGGACTTGATGAATTCAATGGAAATCTTCCGTTCACTAGTTTCCAAAGTCATGACCATTGGTTGATACGACTGAGGTAGTCCGTGCAACATGATTACACCAATAAACTCATCCCAATCTAGAACACCGTTTTCTTGAATTTTTTGTGATAAAGTCATTATTTGACCAATGTACTCAGACATTGAACTGCAATTTTCAAGTCTGACAGCGACTAACTGCCCAAGAAGATAAACTCGTCCTGTTTAACCTCTATCACCATAGGTCTTACCTAGAGCTTTCCATGCGTCTCTGGCAGTGACACAGACGTCTACATGTACATAAAGTTCCGGCTTGATCATAAGCGAGATCTTCGACAGGGCCTTTTCATCCTTCTTAGGATCGTGTACAAACCCTTCTGCCGCTGTGGGCGCAGGCTCACGAACGTAGTCCCACAGGTCCTCATGACGCAAGTACATTGTCATGGCAAACCTCCATGACTTGTAGTTTTCCAAGCCACTCAGCCTGTCTACAGATGCCAACATGCCGGAACCCTGATTTGATGCCATCTTGTGTTTAATCGTGAAAGATAATGTAGAACCTTATCACTTTCTAGCCCTAGGCTAGGCCTAGCTGTACAGCAGCTCAATACAGGATTTCTGCACAACACGTGCACGACATAACCTCCAAATTACAAACCTTTCTTTTCACAATTTTCTATAAGGAACATGGAATCTTTGAACAGATAAGAACTAATTAATGAGACCTTTTTCAAGTCTCTGGGCTTTCCTGTAGATAGCCTGAAATGTTCCAAAACGAATTATCTTTTTCCACTTAAGACCAAAATTTGTTTTACAGTGTGCCGTGTCCGCAGACTAAACTTTCTTTCCAGGCCCCATACGGGAACACCCAAACCACATCGGGTTTGCGTTGAAGTGTCAGAATGATCAATGGAGGGTTGGTAGCAGAAAGCATTGCACCGCCAACCGTTCTATTAGCCTGCTTAATTATCAATGAGATGGCCATAAATGGAATTTGAATAATTTAGTTAAAGGCGCGTCAACCGTAAGGCCATAATGCGCTATTATAGCCTAGGAAATATGCGGAGAAAAGTTCCATTCTGGTCAGAACCAGCCAGGGGTATTGGGCCAAAAGAGGGGGTTGTGATTACATCACGTCCCGGGTTTCGTCATCGCTTTGTCATCGTTCATGGCAAAAAAAAAGTTTGAATATCTAAATCCCGAGAAAAATATCATGACTAATGGAAACTACAGTCGCAGATTGGATTGGATTGGATGTTGCTTAAACGTCTCATATTTATGCAACTGGCTTATCGAGACGAAAGGAGGGACGAAAGGGATGACGCGGTGGGAAAAGGGGTGGACAGGACTGTGCTGGTCAAAACCCAGCCACAAGCGTATGGGGGGGCAGGGTTCCCCCACGTCTAGGTCGTCTCTGTCTGTGTCATAATCCGCCGTGTTGTCTTTGTCGTCGCCGTCGAGGAGGTAGTCAAAGTGATGGGGAAAGTCCCCGACTACGCCCCAGAGTTCTCCATTAGTTTCAGGGAGAGCTCTGGGTCTTAGTCTGGGACTTTCCCCATCCCTTTGACTTGTACCAGTCATAGTGAGGGGAAATTCCAAAAGGACTGGTACTTGGGCAAAACAGATTCCGGTTGGATGCAGGGGCCATGTTTTTGGGAGTACCTTCCGTTCTTAAAGACTTGGCTCCTGTACTGTGAACTTAAGAATCCAGAGCCTACACTGATATTTTCCCCCTCCTGTACTTCTTCTTGTAGATCCATAGAACCACTAAATGTCGAGTGCAGAGAGTTTTGCGAGATAACGGAATTATCCTAAAGTAAATCTATTTAAACGCCACCCACATCCTACACCGGCGGATATGGGTATATTTCGACCCCCTAACCCTTTAATTCCGAATTAATACTAGGAAAACGCTTAAGTCCCGCCGCGTTGTTGGATTAGCGTAATTGGTGCATTGAGCTGGCATTGTGTTACGCGTATTTTCTGTTGTTTCTGTGAAAAAATCATAAACTTAGTCGAAGATTTTTTAAAATTAAATTAAATAAAATAAAATTTTACTTAAAATCGTAATTTTTACGTAATTTAAAAAAAAGAAAAACCCGTAAAATTGCAATTTTCATAAGAAATAATTATTCGATTGCGCTCAAATTTAACACGAGTATATTGATTCATGAAATTAAGGTTCTATGAAAAATCATTACAATAGGATAATGCATGTAAGTGTTATAAGTCAAAAGAATTTTTTTTAAAAAAGAAAAAACCCGTAAAATTTCTATTTTCATGAGAAATAATTTTTCCGATTACCTCAAATTTCACACGAATATCTTAATTCATAAAATTAAGGTTCCGTTAAAAAATCATTACAATCGAATAAGCATGTAAGCGTTATAAGTCGAAGAAATTGTTTAAAAATCAAAAAAAAAAAATCGTAAAAATTACGTTTTTTAATAAGAAAAAATTTCCCGATTGCGCTCAAAACGTGGCAGTTCTAAGTTCAGAGTTTTCGAAGGCCTCAATAAAATTTCATCGCAATGGAGTTTTGTTTTAGCCGGAATCGTGTTCAAAAACAAAAAAATACAAAAAAAAAGAAAGAAAAAAAAAAAAACATTCCGGATTTTTTATGGGAGATATCCTCTTCTAATTTCTTGTCAGCTAAAACCCTGCACCACTGCTGGATATCTTCTTCATGATTTCCTGTCAGTCCAACATACTTAATTTATTTAGTCCTCATTGCACCTCGTTTGTTAAGGGGTAGAAGATATTACCGTTGTGGTTAGGGCCGATTGATTTACCATATAGACAATTATTGTGAGCAGCTAATTTCTAAAGTGGTATTTTAGTGTCACAGTTGTGTTTTGTTTGTCTTTGATACTTCAAGGGGTCCTGAAATTTTGAAGCAAGCTACTTTTTCTGTAGCTATAGATAGCTTTAACTGCTTTACCTGTGCCCATCTAACTGCCCCTCATTTCATACTATTACCTGCCCAGCTATGTATTTCTTATTCAAAGGTAAGCTTGCTGTGTTTCTCTATTATGTAATTTTTAAGATAAAAACAACACAAGGGAACAATATCAGCAACCGTGTTATTCGTAGTATAATTTATTGTAATTCAACATTGCCCCTTGAAGCTTGTTTTCTTACAACAGCTTACCGTACTTGTAATGGCTGGATAGTTACAAACCCACAGTCTGCCCAAGTATGTACTTTTGGTTACAATACAAGTCCACTTTAAATTAAAATGTTAAAATTATGTAATACTAATAGTACCTATATAAGCTATTATGTTTGCCGTTCATATTAGTCTTTAAAAATTGTTAATTTTCCAGCGATTGCTGTATGTTAATAGCATCTGGGGACTTGTATACGGGCAAAGCAATGATAACTGATAACATCTGAGCTGTTCAGCTTTCGGATTGAACATGGCACTAGAAAAAATGCAAAAATTTCTAATTTTAGCCTAATGTCGATATAGTATAGTAATATAAATGTATAGTAATTATTGTGTAAACAATAGGTACTGCCAGTGTATTATGTATATCATGTAAATAACTTGTTTTGTTATTATGCAATGAAACCATTGTGTTGGTTGTATTATGAACTGTTACATGTCCAATTCATATTAAAAAGACTTTGACATAAAAAAAAAAAAAAAAAAACATAACGCAAAACTCACTTTTTTGACATTGGCCCTTCTTGCACCTAGCCACAGTATTATTCTACAGTTTATATCTGCGTGGCCGATATCAAAAATGCCTGACAGAAACAGTAACCTCACCAAGTGACAACCCGTCGTTATGTGTCATCCTAGTAGATCGAAGAACCATGTAAGCGCCAAATAAGTTCCACAACGGACGCAATCGCATTCTTATCTTCGGCCACTGGCATGAGCAGGTCAGTTTCCGAGAGTGCGCTTCTCCGGGCTAGGTTTGGGGAATGGTCTGTGCGTGGTAAAGCTGGGTTTCTATCCAGGTGCATACCAATTTATAGTTGAGATATTTTGAACTACGTGAGAAAACTCTATCGGCGAATGATATTATTACATAACATGATTGTTGTGCGCTTAAAACGTAAGTAAACAGATTTTTGACAACATGCAGGTAGAACTAGCGGCACCGTACGAATTGGAACCATTGGTTTTCTTCTTCGTCCCACCACAAGTGTTTTGATTTCGGGAAACAGTCTGCTTTCTTGTGTCCCATCTTGTGACATTTATAACACTTGAACATTCTTCCCGGCTTGGGGTTGACTCGGTTGATTCTTGGGTTTGACTTAAATTGGTTACCTCTCCGAACAGCAAGGGCAGCATCACCAGCAGCACCAGCATCCCTTCGATTATCTTCCATCAGAAGTTTGGACTTGATGAATTCAATGGAAATCTTCCGTTCACTTCGTTTCCAAAAGGGTCATGACCATTGGTTGATACGACTGGGTAGTCCGTGCAACATGATTACACCAATAAACTCACCCCAAACTAGAACACCGTTTTCTTAAATTTTTTTGCGATAAAAGCCCATTATTTGACCATGTAACTCAGACATTGAACTGCAATTTTCAAGTCTGACAGCGACTAACTTCCCAAGAAGATGAACTCGTCCTGTTAAACCTCTATCACCAAGGTCTTACCTAGAGCTTTCCTTGCGTCTCTGCAGTGACACAGATTCTACATGTACATAAGTTCGGTTTGATCATACAATTTTCGCCAGGGCCTTTTAAACCCTTTTCTTAGGATCGTTTTACAAACCCTTCTGCCGCTGTGGGCGCAGGCTCACGAACGTAGTCCAACAGGTCTCATGACGCAAGTACATTGTCATGGCAAACCTCCATAAACTTGTAGTTTTCAAGCCACTCAGCCTGTCTACAGATGCCAACATGCCGGAACCCTGTTTTGATGCCATCTTTTGTTTAATCGTGAAAGATAATGTAGAACCTATCACTTCCTAGCCCTAGGCTAGGCCTAGCTGTACATCAGCTCAATACAGGATTTCTGCACAACACGTGCACGACATAACCTCCAAATTACAAACCTTTCTTTTCACAATTTGCTATAAGGAACATGGAATCTTTGAACAGATAAGTAACTAATTAATGTAGACCTTTTCTCAAGTCTCTGGGCTTCTCTTGTAGATAGCCCTGAAATGGAACCAACAGAAACGTGAGGCCAACAAACTCCAAGATGAGATGTTGACTGAGATGCACACGTTTCTAGTTGGAAACAGAGGCATGATCGCACGATATACAGTTTACCACAATTTACTTGTTTAAGCTTCTCTTGTAGATAGCCCTGAAATGGAATCAACAGAAACGTGAGGCCAAACAAACTCCAAGATGAGATGTTGACTGAGATGCACACGTTTTAGTCGGAAACAAGGCATGATCGCTGAAAGGAAAACTACAGTGGAAGACCATAAAGAAAGTATGGCCAATAACACGTATTGTGTGGAGTGAGTGGAGGTGGGGGAACCTACTGGAGTGAGGCCTCCCGCAGGAACACCGACTTATGTCTCATCAAGAACAGGATCGTTGCGTGCCATTTTGTTTAAAATTTATAAAATAAAACCTTTTATATATAACACTGATTTGAATATACTTATTATTATATCCTCACGCAATTTTCCAGGCGAGATGTGCTTTTATATTGAATTCGATTTTTACTTGCGAGTTTGAATGATTTTAATTGATAATTAATACGTATTTGTGGAAATCTACAATCTTTCTCGTGTAAGTTTGCATTCAAGAATACTACACTGAATTTAAATGAACAAGGAATTTATGATTTTATATTTGGAGCACATTTGACATTCCTTTGAAAATCCACCTCGAACCTGATCTAGAATTAGAATCATGCACAAGATCTAATTTTTTATACTGAGAAATGGTAATAATAATAAAGATAATTGAGTTTTTTTGTGTATTTTGCATTTACTTTTGAATTGATTTTAGAAGAAGAATTTATTATTAGAAGAAGAAGATTTATGCAACTTGGCTAATCGAGAAGAAGGGAGGACGTAAGGGATGACGCGGGGGGACAAGGGGTGGACAGGCCTGTGCTGGTCAGAACCAGCCACAAGCATATGGGGAGGGCAGGGGTTCCCCCACGTCGTGGTCGTCTCCGTCGTCATCATCCGTCCGTGTTGTCTTTGTCGTCGCCGTCGGGGAGGTAGTCAAAAGGGAAGGGGTTCCCCGACGACGACCCAGAGCTCGCCATTAGTTTCAGGGAGTGAAACTCCCCTATTCACGGACCAAACCGCGAGAAGGTGTTGAGTTGGAATTTGAAGGCCCGGTATATGCAACCAAAATTAAATGTTTTCATGAGAGATATTCATATCTTTTCGTCTCAGTTGGTAAAAAGTGAAACTAGTTTGTTCTCTACAGTTGTTGCAATTTTCAATTAAACTGCATACAAGAGAAATTGTAAGCAGGCCCAAAAAGCTACATAATTATCTGCATAAACAATTAAATGGTGATACGTGACTGTGGCTCCGTGGAGGTAACTTAAAATAAAAAAGAACTTTCTACAAATTGATTTTTAAATTCAAGAATAAAAATATATATATATATATATATATATATATATAAAATTTACATACATATATATATACATATATAATGTAAACGGTTTTTCGGTTTCAATGCCATGTATCTTTTCATTGGGCCGACGTTTCGATGAGATTTCACCCATCATCCTCAGGGCCAATACAACTTTTAAAAATAAAAAACGAAAACTACATTACATTGATAAATACAGAACAAAACTGGAGAGAAAAAACAATAAAAGTCAACAAAGAAATCACTGCACACATGACGAATTAATACCATTCAATGAAAGCATTGCAAAGCTTGTGTTGCAAAGAAAAAAGAAAGTCACTACATGTCCGTCTTACGTTTTTCGTCATGGATCTTGTCACTCTGACCGTCGATTCATTTACTTGTAGATCATCTGCATTATTAACTGAGGCGTTGACGAAACGTCCCGGGCCCCAAAGAAAATATACGTGGCATTGAAACCGAAAAACCGATTACATTAATACATCTCGGCCACGAAAACCTTTAAAAACATATATATATATATATTATTATCTTATTTCCTTTTTAATTTTTTTGTTGATGCATGTTGCAAGTTAGATCTGCATCAGCATGGTGCAGATGTTGTTTAATTAATAAACCGAAAATTAATAATGTCTTCATTATCATGGTGATTGGTTATTGTGGATAATGTACATACAACTCTTTATGGTCTAGACTCTAGATTGATTTGTTTTTAGTAATAATTCCAATTTGCTCATTTTGTTTCACTGGCTAAAATTAGCAAATTATATTGCCTTACTGCATTGTACATGTGTACAAGCATACACAATGTAAATGGTCCCAATATACCTACACTTAACAGTTATAAATAACAAAATGTGTACTCCAAATGAGCATGAATATAATAAAACATCTCTCTTGTTTTCTTTATATAAATAAGTTATAGTATGCCATTTGCGTGCTGGATTACTGTCCAAAGGGCAGACTGTACGGCGGTAAACGGGTATCGGTTTGGTAGACAACTGACAGTGCCGAATTGGTAACAATCTGGTGCCGGTTAATAATACAAGAATTCATGCAAGGCAAGGGGAAACGTTGATAACGGAACGGTGACGAGACGGCAACCATGAAAACACGCGAAACGACACACGGCAGTAAATTGACATGTGTGGTAACAAACCGGCACCGATTAGTTACAAAAGCGCATTTTTGTGTTTGCTGGGAACCTAAGTACCGTCTCAAATAACGAATTAAATTAAACCAACCACATGTATGTTCTGCACGAGTCTCACTAAAACATCACGGGTAGGCCTGGTATCAGTAGGCCTATCAGAGCCCGTAGTTCGCCATTTATCATAGATCGTTGAAAGTGATGATTTAGATAATTTTAACACACATTCTTGAAAGAGAAATCAACGTGCATTAGTTATGATTGTTTCACGTCACGTGTCAACTCTTGTAATTACTTCATCAAGAAAGTACTAAGATTTATACGCAACGACGACGACTGGTGAATCTAGGGCGCTTCAACCAGTAAGATCTTATTGCCCTATCACCGATATTATAAGTTTTGCCACAGGATGACCGCGAGTGGTGACAGAGATGTGGATGACTGCGAAAAATCGACTAAATACTTTGTTTGCTCTAAACGTGTTCGCGAAGGATTAAGATGCATAAAATGGTTAAAGTGCACACATAATCTGTGTGTGTGTCTCAGCAAGAAAAGGAAAGTTACCTCGTGTGCGTCGGGTGTAAAAGTAAGGTGAAGGACCATACGACGGTCGGGTTGTAAGATGCAAGTAATGCAGCTCCTCCTACTGCAAATTGTAACCAATGTAAAGCATGGGAAGAAAGGTTCGCAAAATAAGAAAGAATAAAACTGTCAAAAGAGAAAAACCTGAAAATTCTGCACGGGAGAATGCACCAGATGACCTCTAGATGCGCAAGCAAAGCAAATCAAGGATGCATTGATTCCAGGACCCAAAGAAGAATTAGTCCGCGGAGGATTCAAACTAAAAATCGTTAGACGTGACATGGACTACGTATATCACAGAGCCAGGAATCGGTTCAGGCAAATCGATTCGGGCGGATTTTGATTTTGATTGGATATTGCTTAATGTCTCATATTTACGCAACTTGGCTAATCGAGACGAAGAGAGGACGTAAGGGATGACGAAGGGGAACAAGGGGTGGACAGGCCTGTGCTGGTCAGAACCAGCCACAAGCATATGGGGAGGGCAGGGGTTCCCCCACGTCGTGGTCGTATCCGTCTGTGTCATCATCCGTCCGTGTTGTGGTTTACAGAATCAGGTGTATATCACAGAAAGCTGAAACACCTTGACCAAAACGGTTTAACGTCAGCTATTTTGGAAATTAGTATCGCCTTTTAAATACTAATCGCAAATAACGTCAGCAAGGTGTATAATCAAGGCGGTGTAAACCTACGTTGTTTTTGCTTACATTTAAATATAGCCCACAAAATAATGTAATGAGTTATGGTGTGTATCTCAAATCAATGTGTGTAGTGTGTGTTGGGTTTTTAGAAGTGTGAATAACCTGCAGGTAAAAATGGAACAAAATAATGTTAATATTCAAAACTTTATTGCATAAGTGAATGTCCCCCTCAATCTGGCTGAGTGGTCCGTGTGCAGCTGTTATGAGACGTCGCCGAACATTCAGAGCACGCATGATGCACCTCGCGGCCCAATATCAGAATGATATGAACCTGACTGGGGTTAATCTGAACCGCGTTCTTTTACCTTTATTTGCGAGACCAACCTGGCAAAGGGGTAGGCACAAAGTCCGCAACTCCGTCTGGTGGGACCGCGTTGTACAACTGCATTTTGATGAAGATGAGTGGGTCGCAAACTTTAGGATGAGACGTGATTCATTCGAAAGACTTTGCATTATACCAGGAGATGCACTAGCTCCCTCTGAATATGTTTCACTACAACTACCGGTAGACACAAGAAAGAAAGTGGCCCTTACTCTGTACAAGTTGGCATCTTGTGCAGAGTATAGGGTTGTTGCAAATCAATTCGGCGTTGCAAAAAGTACAGTGCATAAAACCTTTTATGCGGTAGTAAAGGCAATAAACACTTACTTACTTGTCTACAGCACATTGCAAAACTTTACACTTCGCGATAGACTCGTTTGCATATTCCGCCAATTTTGTAATTATATATTTTTTAAATTACCAAACGATATACATTACACACAACATCATTTGATACACCTTGGAATAAATTTGGAAAACTATCGCACACATACCCTTGGCAAACTTTTTAAAAACTAGATTTTTTCCCCTAGAAATTTACATTTCTAAAAAATGATCCAAGTCGATTAATATTACACACGTCGTCTTTAAACCGACATGAAACTCGCGTATGGATATATGAACGGGATATGGCATCTAGGGTGCGACGACACGTATCGCCACCTCGACTTGTTTTTTAAAATTGTAGAAATTTTTTAGAAATTTTAAAATCAATCCAAAGTTGATATGACAAACGGTGTGGCGTGAAAATAATCTAAATGACAAGTGCATTTATAGGAGGCGACGAAACGTATCGAAATATTGACCTGCTTTTTTAAAATTGTAGATTTTTTTTTTATAAATTTACGTGTCATAAAAATGACCCTCTACTAGATGTTGCATGAATAATTTCACCAATTCTACTAGAATATTTTTAAATCGTCAAAGGTTGCAATTAAAAATAAATTTAATGTAGCTTGGATCGACTAGACAAACTTTTGCATCACCTTGGTAGCTACATTCACTGCAAGTCACTGCACGCCGCGCGTCCTTGTTTGGTTGCCAGTCAACCAAAAACAAATGAAAAATCCAACCATGTTTCGTGATATTTCTACAAGTTTTGTGTAAATAATTTCTAAACATTTGGAAATCTTTCTCGCCTTGTAAAATACTGTGTTAGCTTTAAGTTAAACATCTACTTGTTCTCCGATAGGTAAGGAATCTTTCGATTACATTTTTATGCATCATTATTCATTTCTGGCATGTAAATCCGTGTTTTAAAAAACTCGGCAAATCTTTTCATATTTTCCCCAGGGCCCTTATTTTTGGGCACTCCTTTTCCCACCTCATCCATTTTTTCCCATGGGCATCTTCTGACTGTTTAAAATTTTCGGGGGGAAAATCAAAAATTCAAACCCTTTTTTATAAAAAATTAGTTTCCCGGGAAAATTCTTCTTTTTTTAAATTTTCCCCCCAACAAAAGAGGGCATGCTCCCAAAGGGAAAATTCTGCCTGGGTCTCAAACCCCAAGAATGTTTTTTTTCGCCCCGACACCTCCGGGGACGTAAACGGAAAGATTACTTCATCCCAAAATACCCCAAAGTCCCAAGGCCGCCAAAACGGGTTTTTAATATGTCCCGTAGTCTGGCTCCCCAATGAAAACCTTGGAAAACTTTTAAAAAAATATCAAAAAGTGCCCAGCCCTTTCCTTTCCCCCAAAACCCACCTCCCAAAACGCCCTCGACTAACGACAAGGTTTTTACATTTTGGGCCAAATAGTAAATAGGCACAACCTTTTTTTCCACTGGGGCCCCAACCTGGCCTGTTTTATAAACCCTTCTTTTACTCGAAACCCCTTTTCCAAAAAAACCCATCGCCCCACACCCACTACTGCATCCCAACCCTGGGGACAAGAGAGGTTCGAGGGAGTATGGCCCGTTGATGTCGACTCTCCCGCGCCTACTACACTTTAAAATTTACCCCTCGACCCTTTTCCCCCTCTTCCTCGAGTGGTACAAGCAAAAAATTTGTCCACAGGTAAACCCCTTCGTGTCTCGCCCCACAACGCCTGTCCGTTTCCGTCACGAATTTTCAAACCTAAAAAATGAGAACTTTTGGTTTCGACTGTGTCGGAGCCCAGAACCCCTACGACAAACCACCCTCCCCACCACCAAACAGCCGACGACGACCCCTATTTACTATCGCCACCTTACATGGGGGGGTTTTCGTTTTGACGAGCTATCGCGCCCAACCATCGAAAACTAAACTCTAAATTTTTCGCAGATATTCCCGGGTCTTGGCACGCCACATCCAACGACAACTTGCAAGTTTGGCGAGGGGGATATCCCCTTTAAACCGCCCCCGCACCCTTTTCCCCCCCCCCCCGGATTCAAAACGGACGACCCCGAAAATTTTCGACACCACCAACCCCCCAAGACCCCATGTCGACGTTGCCCCCAAACACTTTCGGGGGACGACGACTACGAGAATCCCATGATGCACGTCGACTTTGGGGGGGGGATTTTGATTGCTCCGCAAACGCCCCGCGCCCCCCCCTTTTAACCGTCACACCCCCCGGTCCGGGGGCCCTATTTGGGCCCGGGGGCCCTGGGGCCCTTTGAAACAAGTCGCCGAGCGCAGAAAAAACGAAAGACGACAACAGCCCCAAAATTTGTCTTTTTAGCAATTCGCCCAGGTACTCGAGCGTTTTCGACATGACTGCCCCCGGGGTTTTCTGAAACGAATTTGGGACCCCACCTCGTACACCCCCGGCCCTTTTGCCCGGAAAAATCGATTGGGGAAAAATTTGCCACCACCAACGGGCAACTACTCCAAAGGGATTGCGTCGTCGAGACGGCTATTCCCGCCCCCCCGTTTGTGCGCCTCGTCCCCGCCCCTGGACGTGAGGGTGGTTGCTAAAACCAGGGGCCTGTTCCGAGAGGGCGATCCCGTCCCACGTGAGCCCCAAAGACTTTAAAGGGTATGGATGGGGACTGTGCCTGGGTCGCATTTTCGTCCCCCGAGTCTCTAGACACCGTCTCAAAAAAACCTTTTTTCCCGGTATTTTTTTCGAAACAAAGAGGGGAAAAGGAAACGCGTGACCATTTTAGGCCCAAAACCTATCCTTACGGGGTTTTCCCTCTGGGTTATGGAATTCTACCAAAACTTTGGGGCCCGAAAAATCCCGAAAAAAGAAGAAAACCCCTACGTCCACCCCTGGCAGCGGCCCGCCCGATCGACAACAAAAAACGGGGGCCCGGAAATAAAAACAACCACCCCGGAAAAGGACTTGAAATTTCGACACAAACCGGGAACAAACGCCCAAACCAAACAATGATGACGACATAGACACCGACCCAAACAAACCGACAAACGCCCCATCAATGACGGCCCCCACGACGCGACGCCGCAACGACGTGTCGGACGGCGGACACCAAAAACAACCCCCCCGCCAAGACGTCGCAACCTAAAAACAAAAAATGTAAATAAAGACGCCACCCCCAACAAAGAAAAATTTTTGACGCATGGCCCTTAAAATGACGAGCACTCGTCCATGAGGCGTTGAATCGACCAAGGAGGTGACATTTTGAAAAAAACCTACGAAATTTCAACAATAATGTACTTGGTTGATGATTTTGTGATGATGAATGATAAATGAAGAGGATGTTTGATTTGATGGGATGATGATGATGACCCCCCCGCCCGACGACGACGACGGATTCCCAAGGGGACCCCCAAATTTTGACGCCGACTACGAAATTGGATCAAGCCCGGTTTTTTTCGATAAAAGTCAAAGACTTTAGTCATGAACTAGACGACGTTTTTTTTTTGGGGCCGCGAAAGGGGACCAAAAACGATTTTTTCGACCACGCCGAGGGACAACAAACATTGACCAAGACGCCGAGCCGACGAAAAACCCATGTTGGGGGTACCTTTTTTTCCCCGTGGTTTTTCCCCAAAGGGACCGACAAAATCATGGGCAAGCTAAACCTCAAAAAACCAAAAACAACAACAACAACAAAAACAACAACAACAACGCCCCTTTTTCCCGGAAAACAATGAAATCAAACAACATTCGACGGTTTCCCCGTCGCGGCCAATGTTGGGGGCCCCCCAAACCGTGTTGGGGGCCCTCGGTTGCGCAGACAAAAACCGTCACAAAATGGGGGCCCCAAAAGTATTCCCGACGCCGACTTGCTACCCTATAGCGTAGGGCGCAAGGGAACAGTTTTTTGGGTGGGCTTTCGCAGCACAACACTTTTTTGGCGAGCCCAAACGGCGGCAAAAAAACATTTTCGAGGGGCTGCATAAAAAGGTTTTTGGCCCCGGTTACCCGCACTGGGCGAGCCAAACCCCCGAGGGAGGGCGTCCCCGGCGAGGAGCGGGACCGAAGAGGCGAAAACATTTTTTGGGTGTACTCGTAGCATAAAATTCCAAAAAAGTTTTGCATCTTTCCACTGGGCCCCCCAACGGGTTTTGCCGCCGTCAAACAACGTTTCCTCGCGCCACGCGGTCCACGGTCGGTAAAACCATTCGGTGCCCGACATGGCCCCCAAAAAAATGGGACGGCGTAAAAACGCAATTGTCAACTTTTTCTGCTGCCCAATTTGAGGCGACTACGGCGGGCGTCACTGGGCGCGACAACTGTCAACTTTGGGTATTTAGGGTTCGGGGAACGAAATGATTCGAACGGAAAACCCCCCGTTTTGCGACCACATGCTACAGGGAGGGGTTTGCTTTTTCCCGCGAAAACAAGGGACGACTGGGTCTTGGCTTTTCAGACGAGACGCCCTTTGCAACGTCGAGGGGTTCGACCCAACGCGATCCCGGGAAAACCGGGCTAAACGCATTTGCCCCTTGTCTCTTTGGGCGGAGACTCTAACCCCTTTTGGGCTTGGACGTGCAAAGTGCAATGGCGGGCCGAGACTATTAAAAACGTAAAAAAACGTTTGTCTGCAACCCCCAAATCGTAGGGGGAAACGCCGTTGCACCCCGCGGCCAGGGGGGGTTTGGCATTCCGTACATTGCGGGGTTAAAACGCGAAAGGCAATTTTTCTCCTGTACATTTTTATGCTTTACAGAATGGCAGTGAAACTCGACTATTTCTCGCCCCTCCATCTTTTCGGGCGCCCCTTTTCCAAAACCAGACTTTGTACCTCGACATCTGGCCTTCTGCGATCTCGTGGAAAACCCCAACAGTTCGTCACGTTTTTGCAAAAAACCTCAGGTGGCCAGAGATCCAAAGGCCAACCCCTTCCTTCCAACAAGGGATTCCGCTCAAACCGGGACCCGATATTCTTGTGCGTGTTTTTTCCCCTAAAAATACTCCAGATTGGGGGCACGAGTTTTACGTAAATTTTCAGGTGCTGGGGTCTGGTCAAACGCGTACGTCCCCAGGGTAGATGTAGCCCGCCGGGGTTCCCCGAAACCCCAAAAACATTATCCTCGTTTTTCCCCCCCCAACATAGCCCGCACGCCCGCGGGCGCCGGGGAAGGGGTTGGCGTGCGCCGAGCAAACCGGTCGATGTTTGGTTTGGGTTTGGTTTTGGGCTTTACGTCTCATATTTATGCAATTTGGCTAATCGAGACAAGGGGGGGAAACGTAAAGGGATGAGGGCGGGGGACAAGGAGTGGCCCCGGGGCCTGTCCCGGGTCAAAACCCCCAGCCAAAAGGAAAATATGGGGGGGGCGGGGGTTCCCCCCACGCCCTTTTTTGGGTTTTCTCCGTACGTGTTGTTTTTTGTCGTAAAGTGGGGGAGTAGTAAAAGGGAAAGGGGGTTTTCCCGGACGACCCAGAGGCTGCCATTATTGATTGGAGTAAAATCCCCTATTCAGGGGCCAAAAACCCCCCCCCCCCTCCCCCCGGGGGTTGGTGTCGGTTGGAATTTAAAGGGCCCCACTACCGGATCGACTCGCTTATCCGCACCTCTACGAGCTCTTTCACGTGGCACATTTTGCACAAGCCGTACAACAAATTTCGCCACTTTTGGGGGAAAAAACTCGAAAAATGGGGGTGGTGTTCCAAGGGGGGCCTATTTTTTTTTCCCGAACCCAAAGTTCGACTCCGCGGGGACGGGGAAAAGGGCCCCCGTCTCGGCAATAAAAGGTCGCACTCAATGATTCAGCCCAAAACAGGGGCCCCACTAAAAGCCAAAATTGGGTATTAAGGGCCCCGAAAGGGGGTGCTGCGGGGGAAAAAATTAAAAGATTTTTTAAATTTATTTAACAAGTGATTTTTTTTGATCTTTCCCGTTTGTGATTGAACTGAGTAAGTAACCTAAATAAAATTATTTTTATTTTATTTATTTATTGAAAACTAACTGAAGGGGAAACAAATAACTAATGAGTGAAACAAATTTATCAAAACAATTTTTTAATAAGGAAGGTGAATGGGGATTAACACTTTTCCTTGCAGTTACAAGTTATTTAAAGTAAAAAACTTACAAACTCAAAACTAAAAATGGCCCTGATAACAAACAATTTGCCGGGATCCCTGTTAAATTTCCCCAAAATCGGGGCAAAAAACGGGCTTGCTGTTTTGGTACAGTATTTGGTTGCCCTTTTTTTGGGATTATTCTATCGGATATTGCCAAAACCCGTCTCATATTAATGAAATTTTGGCAAAATCGAGCGAAGGGAGGGACAAAAGGGGTGACGCGGGGAGACAAGGGGCCCTGGACAGGCTTGTGTTTGGGGTCAAAACCCAGCCAAAAACGTATGGGGAGGGCCAGGGGTTTCCCCCCAACGCGTGGTCTTTCTCCGTCGGGTTTTTTTTACCCTATCCGGGTTGTCATTGTCGTCCCCGTCGGGGGAGGTAGTCAAAGGGGGGGGGAAAAGGGTTCCTCGACGACGACCCCGAGCTCCCCATTATTTTCCCAGGGAGAAAAAAACCCCCCTTACAGGCCCAAACCCCCGAAAGGGTTTTGCGAGTTGGAATTTGAGGGCCCCCCGACGACCCAGAGTTCAAAAATTTTTTCGGGGAAAAAAAACTCCCTTATCAGGGGCGAAAACCACGAAAAGGGTTGCGATTTTGGATTTTTGGGGGTGATGTCATTTTCAACAAGCATGTTTGGGATTTTAAATTTTTTTCCAATCTTTTTGATTGGATATTGTTTTCATTTTCATTTTTAAAGGCAATTTGGGTAAAAAATTGTCATCAAAGCGTAAAAAACCCGACAGGATTGAGGGGCCCTTTCAATTGAAGCTAGGAACCCCGATCTTTTTGACGAGCCCTTAACCAGTCAAAAAAACTTTGTGTCTTCCTTTCCCAAAATTTTGTTTTTGTATTTGCTTTACGTCTCATTTTTATGAAAATTGGCTAATCGAAAACAAAGGGGGAAGGAAACGAAAGGGGATGACGCGGGGGGGGAAAGGGGGGGTTTGACGGGCCCTGTGCTTTTCAAAAACCAGCCACAAGCATTTGGGGAGGCAGGGGTCCCCCACTTTCGTGGTCGTCCCCGCCCTTTCACCCGTTCCTGTTTGCCCTTTTTCGTCGCCGTCGGGGGGGTATCAAAGGGGGGGGAAAAGATCCCACAACGAGCTTCGAATTTCGAACTTATTTGGTAAAAAACCTTCAAAAAATTTTAAAAACCACGGGCCCATTAGCCCAAAAAGGGGTGAAAAATGGAGAAAACTTTTATTTTTATTGAAGATTAAATTTTGTAAAAAAAATCCCCTATTCCCAAATTATGCTTTAAATTTTGGTGTTGGAATCTAACCCTTTCCAGTCATGAGGGATTTCCTTTCAGGGGGAAATTTTGGTATAAAAACGCACCCAGCCCCAACAACTCTTTCCTGACGCGACCCTGATAACAGTGCTTTCTTTATCAAATGATCTGGGGAAAAAAGCAGCAGGGGCCCACGGGGCCCCAACACGTCCCCCCTCTCCGTACAAACCCCAATAAAAGGGAGGGTTTGGTCGACGACGACGTTGGGGACCTGGGGCCTTTTTTAAAGGGTGGGGTTTAAATATTGCGCCGTCCTAATTTTGAAAAATTTAATAAAGATGATTTAAAATTTTTGTTTGGGATTGATAGGATAGTGCTTCAAGCCCATTTTTTGGCAAATTTGGGTTTAATCGAGACGGGGGGAGGGAACTTTAGGGAAGGGACGCGGGGGAAAAAAAGGGGGGACAGGCTTGTTTTGGTTTCAGAACCACCCCACAAGAATATGGGTTTGGGGCCAGAGGTTCCCCCACGTCGGGGGTCGTCGCCCGGCGGGGGGGTTTATAAAAAAAAGGGGGAAAAAGTTCCGGCCCGACGGACCCTTTTTTGATGTTTTAGTTTGGGTTTAATTTTAAAAAAAATTAAATTTTTTTAAAATAGTTTAAATTTGGATGAGAAATTTTGAACGTTTTGTCCCCCCCCCGTTTTAAATTGTTTGGGGAGGGCATAAAATTAACGCCAAAAAAATTCATAAGGTGGGAAAACCCACCATGAAACTTTTTTCTAAAAAGGGGAGGAAACGTAAGGGGAAAACCCTGGGTTGGGGGGACGGGCCCTGTCTGGTAAAACCCAGCCACAAGCATATGGGGAGAGCAGGGGTTCCCCCACTCGTGGTCCCCCGTCTTTCACCCAACCCGTTTTTGCCCTTGTCTTCGCCGTGGGGGAGGTAGTAAAAGGGGAAAGGGGAAAGTTCCCCCCCCCAGACGCAGAGCTCCCCCATTATTTAAAGGGAAAGAAAAAACTCCCCTAATCAAGAGCCCCCCCACGAGGGGTTTTTGGGGAGTTGGAATTTTTGATGGTTAAAAATTGGGTTGTTGAAAAAAATATTCGATACGATCTTCGCCCCGAATGGTCCCCCATTTACAAAAGATTGGGTTTAAAAAAAGTTTTTTTTCCCTTTTTACGTAAAAAAAATAATAGTAATATTTTAGACAGTTTTAAAATTTAGGACAGTTTGGAGGGGAAATTAAATCTTGTTCCATTTTTCTCCCGCACAATTAGACCTTGCCCACCTTGCAAACCTAACGAAAGTTTTAAATTTAGTCAAAAATTTTTATTTTTAATGCTTACAAAAAAAACCGCTTGAAAGATTGCGCCACTCTTTGAAAGTGAAAGTGAAAAAAGGGGGTGATTGTTTGGGACAAAAAATACGATGAGAAACCACGGGACTAGAGCCCTTATTTAGGGTTTAATTTTTATTTTAAAAAAAACCCCCATTTTTCTATGACCAGATGTGGCTGGGAAAACGAGACAATTTAGGGTATTGCTTAAAATCCAATTTAGGGAACTTTTTAAACGAGGGCGAAAGGGGGGGGACGGTTTTTGGGGGGGACTCGAAAAGAAACCAAGTTTAGTTTTCGTGATAACTCAAATGCCCCAAAGACTCAACCCCGGCCTTGAAAAGGGAGTGGGACGGGGGCCCGGAACAAGGGGGGGGCGGGAACGGGCCCAAACTTTTTAAATAAAACGGAGCAACCCCTTTAGGGAAGGGAGGAACCTGTTATTTCCCCTTCCATCGCAAGCGACCACCTGCCCATAATCCTGGGCAGGGGGGCATTTTTTCCCCCCCCCCCCCCCCAAACCCCCTTTTTTTTTTTTTTTTTTCCCTTTTCCCCCTGGGCCGGGAAAAAACAAAAAATTTTCCCAAAAGCTATTTAGCCTTTAAAAGCAATAATTTGCACCATGCCAAAAAAACCCCCGTTTGCCCTTGTAAAAAGGTTACCCAACCCCCCTGCCCCCAGAAAATTTTCCCCTCCAAAAAGGGGCTCTCCTCCAATTTTAAAAATGTTACCCAACACCCAAAAACCCGAATGAAAACCTCCCCTTTTTGCATAAGAAAAAAAATTTTACAACCCAAAAATTTTTAAAAAAACCGTTGGGGCCAAAAAAAACGGGAAGTTTTTCTGGCCTTTAAAAATACGGGGGAAAAAATTTTAAAAAATTTCCCCGAATCAAGGCGGTGTTCGATCCTTAAAAAACCGGAAAATAATCGGAAAATTTAAAAACCTCACGGGGGCCCCGAAAAACCCCAACCATTCCCCCTTTGCAACAACCGGCCCAGGGTTCTTTCCAAAAACGAAAGTTTGCCCTCTCTTTAAACCCTTTATTTCCTTTCCCAAAAATCCCTTCTCCCTTTTGAAAATTTTCCCCGATGCAAAAACCAAATTTTTTCCAAAAAAAAACCCAAAATTTGCCTGGGAATGTCCAATCCCAAAAAACAATCCTTTTCCACAAATTATTAGGTTAAACCTACCCCAAACCCTTTTCAGGGGGCCCCCAAATTTTTTAAACCCCTCAAAACACACCTGTCATAACCGAAAAAAGGTGAACCAAAACTTTGAGCAAACCCCCCTCCTCAAAATTTCCTACTCAAAATAAACCTCCTTGGCCCCCTTTTGCCCAAAACCGGGTAAAATTCCCCCCAATAAAAACCAACCGGGTTTTTGATAAGGGGGAAAACCCCTGACCAAGTTGGGATTTCGGGAAAGTATTCCCTCAAAAGATGGGAAAATTTTTTTCCCCCCCCCCCCCCTTCCCTCGCCCCGACCCCGTTTCCCTTTTAGAACTTAATTTCCCGCTGGCATTTTGGTTTTACCGAGTGTGCAAAATGTTTGGGCCCCTGTTTTAAAATTTCTTTTAAAAACAAATCCCCCTCACGATGGTCCCCCTTTTTTAAGGGTTTTCTATCCGCCTTTTGTTGGGGGGGCGGTTAAACTTAAAAACCATCTATCTACCTTAACCCTGGGTGCAAAGGGGTTCCCCCAAAGGGTCCGGGAAGCCCCTGCTTTTAAATTTTCTTTACTGTCACGATATCCCAAAAACCCCCTTTATAAAAAACTTTTTTTTGGCTCTATTTGCTGACGACAAAGCTTATTGGTGGTCGGTAGGACCGCCAGAGAAGTATTCCGAAGGCTTTCAAAAGCCAAATTTAAAGCTCTTTAAAAATTTGGGTTCGCAGATGGGGGCATTTACCCCAAAAGCCCTGAAGACCCAAATAATAATGTTTTCCCAAAACCGTAATTTAAAAAACAAAAAAATTCTCCAAAAACCCCTCATAAAGGGTCAGCATAACCCCCATGGAATAAAAACCCTTTTTACCACCCCAGCAAAATAAACCCCGTAATTTCGGGTTTTTTGAACCTGCACCCGGCGAGCCCCTAAATCGCCCCCCCTGTCATCTGGGGTGCCCGCATCCGGATGAACCCGCATTTTAGCCTTCGAGGGGCCCTTTTAAAGGGGGGGGGACTTTTCCAAAAAATCCCTTTTACTTTCGCCGCTTCATCAGACCCCTTTTTGAGTAGCAGCGCCCGCTCCTACCCCGGGCCTTTGGGGGGGCTTCCTGCGGCTATATGGTCGCTTGAACGGGAGAAACTTAAGGGCGAATCTCAGGGTTCACCCTTGGGCAGAAAAATGACCTATTTTCTGGGGCTTTCCGGGGATGGGAAAAGTGAGGGAAATCGATTGAAAGAAATATGTTCAAACCATTGTTCCGACGCTACAAATAACCGAGTGGAAAATAATCAAATTTTTTTTCCATTCCCAGACTCCTACCAAGGAAATTTGAAAAACAAATTTCCCCCTTTCCCCCCCTTCTCTCCCCTTAAATTTTTCTCTCAGCCTTAATCTAGTAGTCACCTTTCCCCTTTCCCCTTCCCTTTCCTTTTTTAAAGTATCACTTTTTTACACCTTTTCAAAAGGGCCATACTGTTTTTTTGTTTGTTTTTTTCTTATTATTGTTAAAAAAATTTAAAAAATTTTTGTTTTCCGTTTTTCTGAAAGGGCAACTTGGTTTTTTTATATTATGTATTTGTTTTTTTTTGCAACTTTTTGTTTTTGGTTTTTTTGTACCTTGTGGGCTGGGTTTTAAAAAGGGAATTGGGGGCCTTACAATGGGCCTTCTCCCCCTTTGCGGCGGAAAATATCATTTAAAAAAAATAATAAATACAGGAGCAACAGATGAAAACTGGTTAAAACCCTTTATGTTTTTTACCGAAAACGTAAAGTTTTTTTGAAATTTTAAAAAGGGGAAAAACGGGAGGATTTTTCCGAAAACAAAAAATATCAAAGCTCCCAAAACGAATACATTTAAAATTCGCCATTACGAAAAATTGTTTGTGAAAAAGGAATAATTTCCAAATAAGTCAATGGGTTTAAGAAATCATCCTCAAAAAAACCCAATTTTTTTTGGGGGTTTTTGGGGTTTTTTCTTAAAGGCTTTGGGGAATGGGGTAACCTTTTGTTTGTTCATTCGAAGTATGGACATTTCAAAAGTCGGGACAAATGGTTTCCCCATGGAAGGATTTCAAACATCTTCCTCCCCGCAAAGTTTGAAACCCCCCTGAAACCTGAAGATCCCCATGGGAAAGAGTAAACGCGAAGGTTTTTTTACCCTTTTCACGAAATTTTTTTTTTTCAAAGGGCCCTTTTACATAGCCTACATTTGGAAAAACCCGTCCCCGTTACTTTTATTCAATTTTAATTTTTTTAAAAAGTTTTTATTAGGTTTTTTTTAGATTTCCCCCTTTGCACTCGGAGAAAGAATGTTCATTTTTTAAAAGGTTTTTAAAGTTTTAAAACCCCTACAAAATTTTAACCTTTTTTTAACGACTAAGGAAAAAGATGAATACTTAGAAAAACTTTTTTTAAAAACCTTTTACGAATAAAAGTCAAAAATTTAGACTGTTCCAAAAAAGCGATACTCGATAGGGGCGCGAGTAGGAGGTTTGCCTCCCCCCGAAAAAGGCATTGTTATTTTTGTAATGTCCTAAACCCCCTTATAGAGACGTTGAGCAAAAAAACTTTATCATCATAGAAAACAAACGCTGATACCGAATCCAATGTTTTTGCCCATGCAATATATTTCCAGGAAAATTTAAAAAATTTTAGTCCAAACCCCATATTTTTATTAATAAAATTTCTTTTCATTTTAAACCAAATCCCATCATTTGGGATGGTAAAAAATGTTCTGGGTTTTCATTGCCCAATGCAAAAAGAGTTTTTTATTCCCCCAGAAAAAAAGCAATCAGGTAAAACAGGGGCTTCTAGAAAGCGAAACATTTCGGGAAATCCCTTTTGACAATTAAAAAACCCAAAAATAGCATGTGTCATTTCCGTCAGCTTTTTTCAATTTTTCCCTTTGCCCCTTTAAAGCCCAAATCTTCCAAAAAAAACACAACTGGTTTATTATCTTTTTATTTTTTTTTTTTTAACGGGCTATCCTATTTAGTTTTTAAAAACTTATTTACAAAAGGGGGACAACCCAAATAAATTTTCTTAAAGATGCAGACACAACCCTGCCCCACCTTTAATTTAAAATTTGAAATAGTAATTTACAACAATGGGATTAAATACTCAAAAAATTTGTAACAAAAAAAGGATATTAAATGCAATTCAAAAATGAATTGAATTTTAAAAAAGTGGGGAAAAGAAAAGAAAAGAAAAAAGAAAAAAAAATGAAAAAAAGAAAATGAAAAAAAAAGGGAAAAAAGGGAAAGAAAAAAAATAAAAAAAAATAGAAAAAAAACAAAAAAACAAAAAAAAAAACATTAAAAAGAAACACGAAAAAAAAAACCCCCTTTACCCGTTCCAGCAAAATTTTGTTACATTTCCTCTCATAAAATTTTTTTCCCCTTTTTCTTAAGGGCCCTACTACTTTGGGATTTAAAATTTTTTATAATTTCCCCTTGGGAAAAAAAATTTGGTTTGCCCACGACTATTCTTTCAAAACAATCTTTTGCCCTTTTTTTCTTTAAAAAAAATTTTTAACCCCCACCTTATGGTTTCATATCGGGCGGGGAAACCCCCAAAAAAAAATTCCCTTTTTTTATTGTCATTAAGTCAAATTTTAAAAAGTATTAATTTTATTGTGGGGCATAAATTTTTAAAGTAATTTTTATTTTTTATGTTTTTGTATTGTTTTTCTTTCATTATTAGTATTTTGTATTTAAAATTTTGTTAAACTTTTAAACTAAAACACCACCTTAATTTTTTTCCACTCCACGTACTCTCTTTTTTTGGAAAAAAACTGGAAAATGTTTTACTTTTACTCTGAATTTTCAATTTTAATAAAACCAAAAAATTTAAAAATTTTCTATGCACTTTTTTAGGTCTGGATTGAGGGCTTTTAGGGCTTGACCAAGACGGGGTTTTTTTTGGAAACCCAAAACCCCTTCCGGGTTTTGAGAAGGAGTCTGTTTTTTTTTGGTCCCGGGAGGCCCAGGTTTATAAATTTCCGGGGCTATTCCCCCGGGGTTTGGCCAAAAACCCCCGAATATCCAGCACACAATTTCCCCCAACACCGAAAAAACAGCCAGGGTTTTCCCCGGAACCGGGGAAAAACCCGGGAAATGCACGGATTGGGGTTTAAAGGTTTTGGGGGACCCTTCGAAAGAGAACTTGCATTTATGGGAGAGATTTACCCAAGCATTTTAACAAAGGGAGTTTTGGTTTTGGGTTATTTTTAAAGGGCTCATATTTTTTTGCAAAAAGGGAGCACTAGGCAACCCCAGGACTTTTTCTAAAACGGATAACATCGATTGCCTTTAAAAGCCACCCCCCAAACCCACCAGGATAATAAAAAAAGGTGGGTCCGGAAAGAGAAACTACAAAAATAAAACCCTTTTTGTGATTGCAGGGCCCAAATTGGCAATGGTTGAACAACAGGGTTCCCAATAGATTTCCAAAAACCAAAGAGGACCCGGGTCTCGTTTCCCAGAAACTTCACAAAACCGACCCGGGTGAGGAAAAACCAAAACCCCTGAACGGTTACGGGTTTTTGTGGCATCAAATACCCCCAACTTTACCGGTCGCTTCTTTAAACCCCCTTTGGGCCCATTTGGCCGTTTTTAATTGTTCAGCAACCAAAAAAATCTTAACACGAAAAAGGCAGATGGATTTAAGCGCCCCGAGGGAAATTTCCCCGTTTCGAGGCTCTAAAACTTTCCCCCACCCAAACAAGAGAACTTTAAAAAAAAACCCAATTTTTGGGGTCCGCTGGGTTGTGAGAATTTTAGAAAAGATCAAAGGAGAAAGCCGCTGGGGATCTTTGTTCCCCAAAAAGACAAAGAGTATATTTTGGAGCCCTATCCATGGATCGGGCTGATTTGGTTAAAATTTAACCCGGGAATCTACCGCGTCATAATAAGGAGTTTCGCAGTTTAAAAAAAATTTTCGAGCCGACTAGACCCGGATGCTGGTCAACCCGTGCGGTGGCATTGAACAACGGCAAAAACCCCATAAACGGAGCCCCAAGGCAGCACAGCCTTTTTCATTAGAAATTTTAAACCCCGATTTTCCCGCCCTAAAAAATAAAAAAACAAAATCGAAAAATTTTTCTTTTGCCACCTTCTTGGAAGGGAAAAATTTTTTTGGTTTTTGCTAAACAACACAGAGGATGCGCGCAACCCCTCAGAAAGGGCAGGTCGGGCTATTCAAGGGAAATTTAATGGTTCATTCACCCCGCCGTAAACCCACACACGAAAAAGAAGGGGTTTTTTTTCTTTATGTGTGTTTAGTAAATATCCCCCGAAACCGGGGAAAGAATACAGCGGGAAGAGTAGAATATTAAAGTAACATTTGGGTTTTGCAGTCCCAAACTTGACCAGGGGGGTACACTCTGCCCGTTTGTTTTAAAAAGTTTTGTAAAGATTTGGAAGCTTTACGGGAAAAAAATTTTTAACCCTTAATACGTTTCCCCCCTTTTGGGTTGGGGTATTGTTTTAAAGTCTCATATTTATGCAACTTGGGGTAATTCCCAGACGAAAGGGAGGGGTAAAGGGATGGGCGCGGGGTTTTGGGGCAAGGGGGGTTGGGCAGGCCTGTGCTGGGGCAGAACCAGCCAAAGCATATGGGGGGAAAAGGGGAGGGGGTTCCCCCCCGTTCCTGGTCGTCTCCGTCTGGGTCATCACCGGGCCGTTTTTTTGTTTTTTTGGGGGGGGGCGTCGCCGTCGGGGAAAGGGAGTCCAAAAGGGGGGGTTCCCCGAAAACGACCAACTCGCCATGTTTCAGGGATGGAAAATCCCCTATTTCCCCGGGCAAACCGCGAGGTTTTCGAGGGGTTTGGGAATTTTTAAGGGGCCCCTGTGGCCCACCCCGTCGTTTTATTTTGCGTATCCTTTAAATAAACTAAGCGAGGGATTGATTCGGGGGAAATTTTTTAGTTACTTTGAAGTGGGGTAATATCTATGTAAAGGGCCCTCTATATTCTTATGTCCTTTCCCTCACTCATTTTCTTTCCCCACATCCCAGTCTCCTTTATTATTATTGGATATTGCTTTCCGTCTCATATTTATGCAACTTGGCTAATCGAGACGAAGGGAGGGACGTAAGGGATGACGCGGGGGGACAAGGGGTGGACAGGCCTGTGCTGGTCAGAACCAGCCACAAGCATATGGCGAAGGTAGGGGTTCCTCCACGTCGTGGTCGTCTATTCCTCCGAGCAGTAGTAAATATCCCCCCAAAATACAAAAATTTGTAAAAAAGACGGCAGCCAAGCTCTCCTTCAAAAGTCTTCGGCTGTGAATGCTGTGAGATATAGAAGTTGAGCCAAGCTTTTTATTCTTTCTCCCTAGTTTCGCTTTGAAAATATGTAAGAGCATTTCGCGTGTTGACGAGCGCGAAGCCAACGATTTTTGTGGTAAAAAAGTAAATTTTTTAAACTCAAAATCATAAAAAATTGCTTGGCCATGAACCAAATTCAATGGCCAAAGCCATTTTTTTTAAAATAATTTTGAGTTTAAATATTTTACTTTTTTACCACAAAAATCGTTGGCTTGGCGCTCGTCAACACGAGAAATGCTCTTACTTCTTTTCAAAGCGAAACTAGGGAGAAAGAATAAAAAGCTTGGCTCAACTTCTATATCTCACAGCATTCACAGCCGAAGACTTTTGAAGGAGAGCTTGGCTGCCGTCTTTTTTACAAATTTTTGTATTTTGGGGGATATCACATCTTTTTGTTGTTCGTTCGCTATCAAGGTGTGAATGATGGACTTTGAATGATTAAATTTGTTAAGTTCAAAGTTGTTTTTTTTACATTTTTGGGCCCACGGTCCCCCCAAAGATACCCCTTGAATAAATAAATAAATAAATTTTTATTTAGAGTCTACCCACTCAGTTATATATAACTGATTTTCAGTGGGGACTTTAAATCAAAGCGACCAAGCCAACCCTGCAGGCCCCGACGCAATCGACGAGTGAGCGATAACCAACCAAAGATCGATATTTTTAATAGGAAATATATCAATCAGTGGTATGGACAGTGCGAACATCCGCGGATCAACGCCAGAATCAACAAGGCCGATCCAGAACAACTCTGGAATTTATTATGTGCTTCGTTGCTAGGACGGCTCCAAAGTCACCGTTTACAAACTCCTAAGACAAGAACTGATAGTCCAAATCAGAAGTTAAAAAACTTCTGACTTGAGCGGGAATCGAACCCTGGCCCTTCTGCATTGGAAGCAGATACGCTAACAACAAGACCAACGCACTAGCATAAGCACTAGATATTTATAATGGTTATAAGAGCATGTTTAATTTCAAGCTTGTATACAAATTACTACGCCTGAGTAATAACGCGTTTTGATTTTGCTAGGACGGCTCCAAAGTCACCGTTTACAAACTCCTAAGACAAGAACTGATAGACTTAAGTCCAAATCAGAAGTTAAAAAACTTCTGACTTTAGCGGGAATCGAACCCTGGCCCTTCTGCATTGGAAGCAGATACGCTAACAACAAGACCAACGCACTAGCATAAGCACTTGATATTTATAATGGTTAAGAGCATGTTTAATTTCAAGCTTGTACAAATTACTACGCCTGAGTAATTACGCGTTTTGATTTTGATTTTGATTTTGATTTTCCCCGGTCCCAATTGCCCGGTTTTTGTTTTATGAGGTACATCTGAGTGTGGCCCAAGTTTCAAAGTTCTAAGATGAACCGTTTTCTCGTTCTCGGTATAGCGTATTATTCATAAGAGTACGGAATTACCTACTTTTGATAATTTTGGTTTTTTTCCGGTACCCGTTAACCAATTTTGCTTTCCATATTCAAAAGTGATAAAGAATGAGAGATATCAAAATGTATTCCACGTTTGAAACATCTCAGTTGTAGCGTTTTCTTTGAATGATTCATTTCTTAAAGTTCAGATATGTTTTTTGTCATTTTTGGGCCCATGGTCATCCCAAATTTAGCCCCTTGTGTTTTGGACGCAAGATATTTATAATGGTTAATAGCATGTTAAATTTCAAGTTTGTACAAATTACCACGCCTTGGTAATTACGCGTTTTGATTATCATCCAAATTTTGATTTTCTCCGGTCCCTGTTACCCGATTTTGGTTTTGAAAGCAAAAGGCACTGCGTCTGAAATACACCTAAGTGTGGTCCAAGTTTCATAGTTCTAAGATTTACCGTTTTCTCTGTAGGCTAAAGAACTCTCCGCGGAGAACTCATAGCCACCCACCCACCCACCCACCCACCCACCCACCCACCCAGCCAGCTTTAAGGAATTTGACGATGTTGAGAGCCTTTTTAACACAGAACGAGTTGTCGGATCGGGTTGATTTTTTTTTTGGTATGTCATGGACCACATACCAGGTCATATACCGAGTTTCAAGATTGTAACTCTTTCGGGGCGGCGTGTGCAGATAGCTGAAAACCCCCCAACTCTGGTAGGTGTATATAGGGCCGGAGTTCGGTGTCGCCTAGCAGCCGTATTCGCTTGTCTGCGGGCGACGACCGTCGCCCTATATAAGACCTCGTCAGCTGCTAAATGTCCTCTGTTTCTCATGTTAAAAATGACGATGAAGTGAGGCGAGTCATTGCCCAATGCACTGTAAATACTGGAAAAAGCACCCTAATAAATACAATGACTCGAAAATAGAAGGGTGTGTTGGGTGACGGAAGTTTTATTTTGATGACTCCGACCGGAGTAGCAGCTTTCAACATTAACGGAAGCACTATCCACTCAGCTCTGCACATTGGGACAAATTCAACAACGTTCTGTGATTTGTCTGGTAAAGATGACAGGAGATTCCTACTAGATATGAAGAACGTATAATTTATAATCATAGACGAGTACAGCATGATTGGTTGCAATCTGATGGTAAAGATTGACAAACGTTGTCGTTAGGCCAAGCCGTCATTTGCAATACAACCATTTGGCAATCTGTTTGTGTATCTGTTTGGAGACATCAAACAGCTTCCTCCCGTCTGTGACCGTGCTCTTTACAGCGACAAGTCCTCACACTACGGTCTTTCCAATGAAGGTATGCTAGCATGCAGAACCTTTGGTAAATGTCAAACTGTCTGTTGTGCAACGGCAAAATGGTGTCTCTCCTAGCCAGGCACTATTTCGTGACCTCTTATTCCGATTAAGTAACGGCTGCGTATCGGAAAGACGAACAAAGTTCTTAAAACTTGATTCGAAAACCGCACCCAAACGGAACAACAAAAGTTCATTTTTTACCCATCAAAAACCCGGTCAAGGCAATGTATATGCACTATCAGGAACTTTAACATCTTTTGGTAAACCCGGTTGCCAAAATCTGTGCACAGAAATTGCAAAAACCGCAGCCCGGGAAAACCGAAGATGATGCCCAGGGATTTCAACACTTTATTTACAAAAAAAGAAGAAAAGAAGAAAATTGTAGAGAAAAAAACGTTTAACGTTTTATTTTATTTTTGATGGTTCAAAAAGATAAAGCTTGTGTGTGTGGTGAGGTAATGTTGAACCCGAGTGTATTTTTTTTTGTATGTAAATTTATAAAAAAAAATTTACAAAAAAAAAATGTATATAAATTGAAAGGGGCTCGTCGGAGCCCAAGAAAAACGAATCAAATATCATACGTAAGGTTTTTTAATCGGTAGGCAGATACAACGAACATTGGACGTACAATTTTGTCAATGTGTAAATTTCGGGAAAATTTTTTGACGTGGAATGTATAATGTCGGCCAATGACGTTTAAAAACCTAGCAACCCAAAGGTCTTTTTTAAAAGGGGCAGTTCGACTTCAAGAAAAAAGAGTTTTTTATGGAATTTTAAATCAAAAATAAGATACAGATGTGTAACTTTGGGTGTAATTTTTTTAACATTTTAATTTTTTTTTTTAAAGGATGGTGTGTTTCAGTGTGGCAGCGTAACCAAACCACAAACTTTACTGATTTTAGCCCTGGGCCGATGAATTTACGAATTTATTAGGTTGGTGTCGCGGAAAAATCACGGCCACCGAAACAGTCACACACGGCCGACCAAGGAAAACCTTTTGTTGAATTATTGGTAACGCGACAATGACGAGAAAAAACAAAAGATAATTTGGCATGCCAATATCGTGCAATCGAGTGATACAAAAGTGTTTAGAAAACGGAAAAATATGTCTCTTGTAGAACGCTCTGGTAAGTAGATTTTTAATTGTTTAGAAATTGTAAAGTTGTAATTGTGCACAATTTAAATCAATTTGTTTGTCGAATATAAGTAAAATGTGTGCATCTTGTTTCGAATTTCCAGACGCTTCTGGCGAGTTTGACTACGAGGGCCACGCAGACCGATACAAAGTCGTAGACGAGTATCAAGTGAAGAAAGTGACAAGGAAACGCCGACGTAAGTGCAAGGGTGGAATGAAGAGGGAATGCATGGGTAAGTTGCGTAATACGAGGTGGTGCGCGCACAAAAACATTACGGAACCAATGTATAGTGGTATTAATTGATGGTTGTAATTTTCTTTACAGTGCTGGTTGCACAAGCAAGGGCGTTAAAGGGCAAGAACGTGATTGAGGACCTTCGTACGATCCTCGATAGGAAGGATGCAGAACTACTGGCGGGGGGTAGAAACAGAAAAGAAGACGCAAAGCCCAAGAAACGAACCGGCGCAAGATACAACGGAAACAAGGACGAAAGGATGCAGACTGAACGGGTGTATGTGAGTGGCGGTAAGGGTAGGGTGTATGTCATGGACCAGGATAAGAGAGTGGGCAGATGGAAGACGACATACGTGGCAAGAGTGCAGGGTAAATGGAAGAGGCGAGACGGTGACGGGAAGCGAGAAGAAACCGGGGTCGGAGAGAAGAGGCGAGACGGGTGGGTAAAGAAACGAGAAGATGATGGAGTTGGCGAACGGAAGAGGAGAATTGCGATGAAGAAACGAGACGATTATGGAGTCGACGAGGGAAAGAAGAAGCGAGAAGACGGGAGCGGGAATATCTATATATGGTTTTGAAATCGGAATGTGCAGAATGAATAAAATGTAAATGAATAGATTTCATTTTGTTATTGTTTATTATTTTACGCTATGAAAAGCGAGCTCGTTTAGTGATACTCGAGTGTGTGTGGTACAGATGTCACTTTTTCGCCAATACCAGGGCTGTGACCTACAGCACCAAGATTGGCTAGTGTGACGATAATTAATTCAGGTTAGAACCAACCAAAATCAGGTCTAGAGTGATTTTCCTATTTAGAAAGACCAGGTCCTAGGCCATGAACTTTACATTGTTTAAAAGTTTTAAAAATAAAGGGTTTACATTGGAAAACCACCGCCATATCGATGTAGGCATGTAAACAAACTATCCAGACTTTCGTGTGGTGCGCGGTGCAATAGCGCGTCCAGTTGCAGTGCGCTGTTGAAATACAAACCGCCAAGTTAAATATTTGCATAAAAACGTAATTATTTTTTTTTAAATAAACACGAACGAGTGGATACAGTACGTTTTATCGTGTAATGTCGTTTAAAATTATCATTTTAGTTTTAATAAATATTAAATTTATCTTTATATTTAAATGTTTTAAACAACAAACGTTTCAACATGTTTGGGTTTGTTTACATCAAAACGCGCTGTGAAGATTTTCTATTTCATGCACGAATACCGACATTTACCCAAAGAATGGTGTGTGTTTTTCCAATTTTATTTTGCGAATTTGGTGGAGGTGCCGGGTTAAAAATACTGTGCGTATGTCGAGAGAGATGTGTGTCCAACATCCCCGCGATGATTATATAATATATAATACACTAGTATAGTGTTTTACAAACTTAAAATGTGGAGACCCGGTTGAAATGCGCGCTACAACAACAATAAATACTAATTATTTAGGTTTATAATGAGAAAATTATGTAGATTTAATTCTTTGTAAATCAGCCAGGTTTAGCGGATGGGTGGGCTCGATGATTCTCAGTCGGCTCTTTTTAATTTAGGATCTGCAGTCGACAGTGCAACTCTCATACTGGAACAAGTTTGGAGACGGTACTGTGAAAACCTCAATTCGCAAGGTAGGTCGTGAAAAAACGGTAGTAAAAAGAAAACTGCCCTTGCACCAATGTTTGGAATTTGATGGAGGAGGAAAGGAATGTTACCGGGAACTCAACACGGGGCCCTCAGTCACTCGTCTAACAACGACTTTGGCGATTCCCTACACTGTAAAAAAAACGCCCGTTTTTTTAAGGGTAATGTATATGGCAGCCACAGTTCCACAAAAGTAATCATTATTTATGCAAACATAGAAAGGTTAAGCAAATGTATCCTTGAAGGCATATAATAAACCCTACGCCCGGGAAAAATGCCGATACATTGTAGACTTTTAACCCCATCGACATTTAGGGTAAAATTACTGATTGTGTTCACCTTAAATAAAACCTACATTGCACATTTAAACATACTATGTCATGTACGTCAATATTTAGTAGTGCGTCTACCCTTAATTTCCCCGTACATTGCTGATTTAAAAAATTACCTCAATGTAGGGTAAAATTCAGCATATGTTTGCCTTACTTTTAAAAATACATTGTTCACTTAAAATTCCCACTTGTGTAGTGTAATATTTGGCATTATTTGTAATTTTTTATTTAATCATACACTGTAGGCTTAAAAATAACATCCATGTATGGCAAAATTGGGCTCATGTTTAATTAAAGTTTGGGATACGTTGTAGACCTACAATAATCTCTCGAGTCGGGTAATTTTTGGGCACTACGTATAATTTAATTTGTTACTACATTGTAAAACTTAAATAACCTAAATGTATGGCAAATTTTGCCCTTTGTTTGATTAAAGTTTTGAATACGTTGTAACGGTCAGCAAAAATTTCGGCCCGTATGAATATTATTTTAGTATTTGTCAGGCTGAAATTACTCCTCCTGTAGTGGGATTAATGGGACATTCCAATTATTTAAATTTTATAAATTTTAACTATGATGACGCACTTCCTGTAAGTAAGACACACATCATTTAATGCCCAGTAGAAAGATAAACATAACATATAAATTTCGTGGTGTTAAAATCTCGGGACGCAGCGAGGCTCGAACCTGGTACACCTGGAGAAAGAGTATAACACTGTCCTAGTCGATAAACCCAATACACCAAAGGACACCGTATACCTGCAGCGCGTCTGTAGTGAATCATGTTGGGAGATGTAGTTATGTTAAAAAATGTTTGAAATGAGAAATTCAATACAAAAAAATGTTTTTCGGATTCCTGGCCATATTAATAACAATATAATATATATTTATTTATTTATTAATGTACTCCTCGGCTTTTCCTTTCGGAAATCCGCCATGCATGGTGATATAAAATAGTAAATCAAACTCTTCTTCTGTGTCGAATAACCGTCCTTTTAACGTTGTTAACTGGTCACGTGTAAGGGAATATTATGAAAATATGATTCCCTATATTCTTTGACGACCTGGAACCATATTGGGCGATTGTAAGAATTTTATAGGGATAATTGTTTCGGTCTGCCAAGTGACATTATCTACCCTTCAGGTCGAATTCTTGGGCCTTTTAAAGTCTGCTAGCTGTCCTTTTTTAAGTGAATATTACTCCAATAGAAGTACATTTAAAGACCTTAAAAGTTGAATATTAGAACCATACCGATCGATTGATGATTCACTGTTTATGGAATAATTGGTTCGGCCCGCATTTTATTTCAACCTGCAATTTATATTTGTATTCTACTAAAAGAATTATTTTCTTCTCCTAAGTAAATTAATTTTATTCCTCCACAGGTTTATATTATCTTATTTGCATTCATTAAATTACTTTTGACAATTTCGAACTCTCTGGCAGTTTTTTTTTTACTTTTATGCGTCTATTTTTTAGGCTTTCGGGGGTGTGTATTTATCCGTTTTCTTGGTCAATATCCCCACTTAGGGGTCGATAAATATACCCCACGAGAAGAATTTTGTCTTGTTATGAAGTTCTTGGTTGATTTTGGGTTGAATATTATACATTATAGGAATTCGCCTGTCTAAAGGGGGAGCCCCCCCCCCCCCCCCCACACACATTGTATTATTTTGATTCGTCGTAAGGTTTGTTTTCCCGTTACAGAATTTACTAAATCAATTAGTAAGAATGAATTCACAATATATTTTAAAAATTAATATTTGCTGTAAGAAATATTGATGAAGACAAGAGGGGGCATATGACTGAGTAACCTTCGAAATCTCGGGAGTTTGAAACTTAGACCTAAAATCCTTTACCATGTTCTAAGCACTCACATAACCTTTACTTAAGAGGGACGGTTCAGTGCAAAAAAAATTATGGAATTAGAACAATTTAATTCAATTGGTGATTGTCATGACAGTCGTTTTTTTTCGGGACAGTATAGAGTTGCGTATAGGGCGTGAATTCGGCCCTTCCAATTATACTTTATTTGTGTATGTTGTCATGTATTAGTATTATACCAGGGAAACGCCAAAGTCGTCGTTAGACGAGTGAGCGAGCCATGTGTTGTGAAACCCGGGAACTTTCCCCTTTTCCCACCCCCTCCAAAGGGCTAGATCTAGCCAGAGTCTCTCCTCTCTAGCCTACTAGAGTGGCGCATTATGGCCTTACAGCAGTTAACGTGCCCTTTTCCCCAACTAAACTAAAAAACCCTAAAATCTTTTAACTTTAAAGTTTATATATCAACAAACTTAAAAGCAAAGGTTCTCGAGTACTCACACAATGGCTCGCTTACTCGTTTAACTACTTTGGGGCGTTTTCCTATTTTTTTTAGCGGGGTGCCTTTATACTCGAAATGTGGGGTCCATGGTTCAAACCCCGGTCGGGATAGGTTAGTAATTTCTGGATTGTATGTATTGTTGACTGTTGTAGGAAAAGAACATATTTTTTGGAATCCCATACAATTCTATGGAAACAAAGGCAGTAGGAAATACGAGTAAAGATTGCAAGGTTTACTCAATTCACAGCGGAATTTTGGGAAACCTTGAGCGTAAAGATTCGTTATACTTTGGTCACATGCATGCACTCCCCGGGCCTGACATTCGATCAAACATGATTGGTTCATGGAACAACAGAAATTGTCGTTAAATTAAATCGACATACTCAGCCTATTTTAAATTTATTGTTTCTTGTCGTGTAATTTTAAATCGTAACAGTTTTTTCTGAAAATGTTTACAACACCCACAACACTTGTAGTGTCACGCATCTACGTGCCTAATTAATCATCAATCAATTAACCAATCACCACTATAAAATGTTTTTTTTTAAAATTCAGTGCAATCTAGTCAGCGGTTCCCCGTTTCTGAACTCACTCACTCACTCACTCACTCCTCACTCACTCACTCACTAACTCACTCACTCATCATTCATACGGAACAGAGAAAGTTTTCTTGATTTGAATGGTAAGACCAAGTGTACTCTGTTTCTGTGGTAAGACTCAAAAGTCAGTCGCTGGCTCCCTCGTTTAATAAAAGATTATAATAAGGGAAAAACCCACATCCAAGTTCTTAAGATGTTACTTAAATTTAGGGTGGGAGGAGGGGTTTTTCTGTAGATAAAAGGTGTAAAAAAATTCATATTTACAAATATAATTCTTATGACTTGTACCCAAACACCGTTTTCCAATTTGAACTTTACCGTTTACCTAGCGCGATTCCAATTATATGTGGGGAGACTATTTCAGGGGAAAGTACGAAGGCAGGCAAACGAAGCTGTATTAAACCAATCAAAAACTGTACCTTTGTGTATTTAATATCCCTTTATGACTGTACTCAGAACACCGGCCGAAAGTTCTCCGCAGCTACCGTTCCTTTTCAAATCTTATCATGATCTACATTCTATATATAGACGTTGTATTGAGTGGTCAGACAGAGCCTGAAGCCAGGCATTCCTATAAATTTCTGCATTCTTTTCTTTTGCATTCTACGACTCTTCTCTAAATATTTCAAAGGGTGGTTTCAGTACCGTCTTGTGCATTACACACACAGCTATCAGGTTATTTTTGTAAGATTACAATGTATACATCTTACAACATACACTCAAAAGCATTTGGATGCTTTTCTATTAAAAACACGGGAATTTAGTACCCAAAAGACAGTGCGAAGCTATACTTGACGTCGAAGCATGGGCGAAACAACTTGGGGGGGGGGGGGTGGAAGCAGATTTTTTCAACTGACAAAACACTCTCAAATTTCACAATTTTAAAAATTTCTTGACGGAACCAAAACCCAAAAAAACGGAGTAAAATAACACCATTTGCAATGTTAAACATAAAAAATTAGGCTATGCGATGCGCTAGCTCGCAGTAGCTTGGGGGTGGGGCACTTCCAACCCCCATTGTACAGATACATCTTTTCGAAGCGATTGTTTCATGGCAATGTTGATAGTCACTTCCCTCCAGAATCAGCGATGGGTTTCACCACTGCTCAAAGAATGCAAAATTAAAAAATCACTTGGCGTCGATCATTTGGTGGCGGAAGCGGGTTAAGAAAAGCTTATAAAAAAATTCTGGATAAAAAAATTTAAAAAATTGTGTTAAAAATTTCACAGTTACAAGATATGATTTTTCAAACTGTCATTTTAGTGTAGTATTGTGCTATAGATCATGTGGTAAAAAATAAGGTTTTGAGTTAATTTTAAATATACTTTACGTTAACACATAATTTGATGCCTATATATCGACTAAAGTTTTTTATGGAACGTTATGAAAATTTCGCTCTACATGCATGTGTGTTTTTTCCCCTACTTACAGCAAAATTAAAATGAACATCATATGCAAATAACCATATATATAAATAGTTTTCCTTTAAGCCTGCAACGTAGCATCAAAGTTAGGTAAGCGAGGAGGTAAAAATGACCATAATCAAACACGTAAAATTTTAAACCTACATGTAGGCTTACTTTTTAATGAACGTAGTGCTAATTATGTTCACTACATGCATATGTGTTTTTACCCCTGAATCATACAATAATTCTAAGTTTAATAGACGTGTGAATTTTACCCTACATGTGAGGGTTTAAAAGTCTACAATGTAGGGTACACTTAAGTTTAACGCTCTACTAAATATCACACTACATGTTTCACTGTTCAAAAATATTTTCGTCAAATTACTGCAAAATGTGTTGGAAGTACTGCTTACTAACTAAATTCCAGTTTTTCTACGCAAGTCCGATTCTTATTTTACTGCAAATGTTGTGTTTTTACGGGCTTAAAAAGCGTAGTAAATTTTCGAACAAGATTGCAATTTAAATAATTCTATTTGTTATTTTACGAGTTTGAGTTTGTCGAATTTTACGGGCAAATGTTTTTTTTCTTACTACATGATCCAGTATTAAAACGGCATTTTATTCCGTTTTAAACTCAATATGGCAAATTTAAAAAACTAGTCCACATGCCGTAATTTTACGGCAAATGTTTTTTATTCGGACTACATGAAAACAGTTTGATAAAAGCATTTTTTTTCGTTTTGAACTCGTATCGTCAATTTTTAAAATCTAGTCAACAGCCGTAATTTTACGGCAAATGTTTAGTTATTTGAAATACATGATCCAGCAAAAAAATTTCAGACCCTACGAATATTATTTTAGTATTCGTCAGGTTGAAATTTCTCCTCCTGTAGTGGATAATGGAGCATTACAATTATTTAATTTTTAACAATAAACTATGATAACGAACGTTCCTGTAAGAAAGACAAGCATCATTTGATAGTTAGTACGAAGATTAATATTATACATATAAATTCGTGGAGTTAAAAACTCGGAAGTCAGCGAGGCTCGAACCTGGTACACCTGGAAGAGAGTATACACTGCTCCTAGTCAATAAACCCAATACACCAAGACACCGTATACCTAAAACGCGTCTGTAGGATCATGTTGGGAGATGTAGTTATGTTTTAAATGAGGAAATTCAATACGATAAGTTGGGTTTCGGATTCCTGGTCATATTATATAACAATATAACGATAGGCCTATAATATAATTAATATTAATTATTATAAATGTACTTCTCGGGGTCGAAATTTCGTCCTTTCGGAATCCGCCATGCATGGTGATATAAGATATTAATCTACTCTTCTGGTCGAATAACCGTTCTTTAAACGCTGTTAACTGGTCACTAGTTAAGAGAATATTATGAAAAAATGATTACATTATTATTTGACAACTCTTAAATGGTGAAGATTGGAACCATATTGGGCGATTGTTAGAATTTCATAGGGGTAATTGTTTCGGTCTGCCAAGTGATATTTATCTACCCTTCAGGATCGAATTCTCGTCCTTTTAAAGTCTGCTAACTGTCCATTTTTAAGTGAATATTATTCCAATAGAAGTACATTTAACGCCTAAAAAGTTGAATATTTGAACCATACCGATCAATTTAGATTCACTGTCTGAGGAATTATTGGTTCGGCCCGCATTTTATTTCAAACTTCAAAATTATATTTTTATTTATTATTATTTATTATTATTTATTTTATTTAAGTCAACATTTGCCGTAGATTTACAGAAAGTAGATGATTTGTTTGGTGAAATAATTTAGTTTACTAACAACTGCAATGGTAATATTCTAAAATGTAGGCCCTATGCAGTTAGAACACTGATTACTACGTCCGTACAATTAAGTGAACATTTACCGTGATTTACAGAAAGTAGATGACTTAAGCGGTGAAATAATTTAGGTTACTTCAACTGACAATGGATAATTTCTAGCTATGTGCAGTTAGAAAAACTGATTACTTGTTCGTAAATAAAGTGATCATTTGCCGTAGATTTACAGATAGTAGATGATTTAAGCGGTGACATAATTAAGTTTACTTACAACTGACAATTGATAATATTCTTTATACTATATGCAGTAGGAACGTGTGATAACATGTCCGTACAATAAAGTGAACATTTGCCGTTTAAATTTACAGAAAGTAGATGATTTGGTTTGGCGAAATAATTTCGTTTATTTACAACTGACAATTGATAATATTCTTACTATATGCAGTAGGAACACTGATTCCACTTCCGTACAACAAAGTGATCATTTGCCGTAAATTCACAGAAAGTTGAGATTTCACTGGTAAAAAATTAGTTTACTTACTTCTGTCACTTGAAATATTCTAACTATATGCAGTAAGAACACTGATTTCAATGTCCGTAGAATAAAGTGATCATTTGCCGTAAATTTACAGAAAATCGGTATTTATTTGCAACAAAAATTAAACTCGTTTGATTAACTATTTTCTAGGAATATATTTGATATTAGTTTCGTCGAAATTCAGACTGTGAAAACATTTATTTTAAGAAGTCGTTGTCTTAATTTTCCTTGATGGTGGCATTCAACTTAAGCTAATTTGATTAGTTTTTTTTACTGCATTTGTCGTCTAATTTGTAGTTTACTACAACATTTCAGTAAATTAAAAAAACTGAATAGTGCAGTAAATTTACTAATAAACATTTGCAGTAATTTGACGATTTTTTTGAACAGTGTAGGGTATTATTAGGCCGACAGTGTAGGACAGATTAAATGTGAACGTCGGTGAAAACATACACCTTCAGGGACAGAATTTTAAATCCTACAAGGAAGCGGTCAATTTATTATGACTTTGCATAAATTAACTTGGACATTTCAATTTATATTCACTGTACACTGCAGCAATTTATTGAGTAAAGGTATACTTTAGGTGAAAACCATATTTACGTATACTGTTGTTGGAAAAGTAAGTCTCCGATGCACGGTTATTATAAAGATTTTTTTTACAGTGTAGTTATCTTCTTTTTATGTACATGGTCTACACACAAGGAAGTTTTCCAAAAAAAATTGACCTACAACAACGACGCGAAAAACTAGGGCGCTTCAACCGGATAGGCCATATTACGCTGCATGTTATGTTATAAGCAAATAAAATGAGTTCATGGTGTGTGTGATGATTATATTGTTCAGTATGATTATCAAAGAAAAGGAAATAACGCTGATTTCAATATCTATTCAGACACGAAACAATATACAATTCTAGGTTTTACAAGTAAAAGTTAAACAAAGACAATTGGTGAAGATTGTGTCGCCGTATTAACACAATTATAACAATATCATAATAAAAAGATCAGATTCAACGTGATCAAAATATAATTAATGAGATACACATGTCTTCCTTACAAAACAATATTTTCAAACCTAGGAATACTAGAAGTTACTATAATGATGTTACTTTCAGAGAATTCGATTATCAATACAAGAAGTGTGCTAGTAATTTTAATAATGTAAATTAAAAATTAAATGTGATGAATTAGAATCAAATTTGATTAAAAAACAACTTTTAATGAGAAATCTTGAACTCTTGTCTCCATTTTATTCATATTTTTGATTGGATATTGCTTTACTTCTCATATTTATGCAACTTGTCTAAACGAGACGAAGGAGGGACGTAAGGGACGACGCGGGGGGACAAGGGGTTTTAAGGCCTGTGCGGGTCAGAACCACCCACAAGCTTTGGGGGAGGGAAGGGGTTCCCCCACGTGTGGTCGTCTCCGTCTGTGTCTATATGTCCGTGTTGTCATTGTCGTCGCCGTCGGGGGGGTAGAAAAAGGGGAAGGGGGTTTCCCCACACGACCCAGAGCTCGCCATTAGTTCGCCCGAACGCCCAAATCTTATATAGCCCACCGGATAAAAACCTGATGCACATGACCCAAAGAGTGGTGTATCTTTAAGGGGGCCCCCTAAAAATTTTTGCAGGCGGCCATAAAACGAATTTCCCCTCTGGCTTAAGTCTCTATTTATGCAACTAGGCTAATCGAGTCGAAGGGTTTTTGGGATTGATATTGTTTTACGTCTCTATTTATGCAACTTGCAAAATCGAGACAAAGGAGGACGTAAGGGATGACGCGGGGGGGACAAGGGGTGCCAGCCCTGTTGGTCAAAAACCGCCAAAAGCATTGGGGAGGGCAGGGGTTCCCCCACGTCGTGGTCGTCTCCGTCTGTGTCACCCGCCGTGTTGTCATTGTCGTCCCCGTCGGGGAGGTAGTAAAAGGGAAAGGGGAGAGTTCCGACGACGACCCAGACTCGCCATTTTTTCAGGGAGAAAAAACCCCCTTATCAGGGCCCAAAACCACGAAAAGGTTGCGATTTGGGGAATTTGAAAAAATTTTGATGCCCAAAGGGGTTTGACGCATGGACTGCCCACTGTAGAAAACACATTTGATGGGGGGTGTTACCATTAAATACGCGGCCTCGGCCCGCGCTACCAAGGTTGTGCAGGTGACACGTGGAAGACGGACAGCGATCTCAACTACGGGGGGGAGCTCGTGCGTAGACCCCTGGGTTTTGTGCACTGTGCAGGTGACCGTGGAAGAGGACAGAGATCTAACTACTTGGGACGCTCGGGCGTAGACGCCGCCTGGTTTGTGCACTGTGCGGTGACACGTGGAAGACGGAAAAGCAGATGCGTCAACACTGTTGGACGCTCGTGGCGTAGACCCCCACCGCCCCTGACAGAAAACGTGGAGCAGCTTTCGCCGAGACGCCATGTTGTTTGATGGGGGTCGATAACTAATTATTGCTAGGGTAGTTTTTCAAGCTCACGAAGAAAAGGGACTTTTCGACGTCTTACTTACTCGCGTGGACATGCATTCGTGGCGCGTGAAAGGGCGTACGCCTCCACCAAATGCTTTCCCCGGGTGGTGCAGGCGGCCCCGGGCTAAACCTTTGTCCAAACCCCTATTTGCCGCGGCCAGGGAGCAACACGTTAAATGCGGTGAAAGGAATTAAAAATAAGGTGATTTTGAAACGTCTCGACACCCCCAAAGTTAAAGGTTTGAAATTAACTCGTTTTACTATCATATTCTTTATATAGGGTAAATATATTTCATGTAAAGTGATATTGTTCTTTTTATCGCTTTTATAAAAAAAAAAAAATTGCAGAAAAATATTCGTTTAGTTTTAATTTTTAAAAAAAAATTTTGAATTTTTGGAAGTATTTTTATGATGATGAAAAAAGTGTATTAGAGCAATTTAAACTTTTAAAAAATTTACCCCTACGCAAGCTACAAATTACTACTTATTTTCTCTTGGTGGGAAATATACGGGCATTTAATAACAAAAAATGAGCAAATTTTAGAACTGGCTGCGATAGAGCAAATTTTTCTTTTTATTAACATATGCAAATCACCGCGATAGGGCAAACTATATAGTTTTCCCAAACAATCCAACCAACTTCCTCTGCGTTTGCGAAACCCTAGTTTTTTCGAGCCAGGGTAGAGTCTTTAATAGCTTCGCTCCCTATTTTGGGTACGCTGTTCCCCCTTGTTTTAATTTTAATAAATGTCAAATTTAAAGGTTTCAGTAAAACACAAAAAATGCAGCCAACCTTTCTGACGCGTTTTGTAACATCTGCGGCAGCAAGTCAGCGTCTACACCCAGAAACACGGCGCTAAATTCATGCAAATTGCGTAAAAAACCCAAAACTTTTATTCATTTCTTTCCCCACAAGGTACCATTTCTGTCCTTTCTCACAAAATTAAATCTTACATCATCCCTTTTTCCCTTTTTGCAAGCTCTTTGCAGTTTATATTCTATGAATCCCCTTTCTCCATAATTTGTATTTTGAAAATTGTAAATAAAGTTGTCTACATTCTTCATCATACTTCATCAATTTTTTTTCAAAGCCCACAAAACTTTGATATGTATTTGTATGAATTTAATTAATTGCAAAACATACAACTTAATTTTTTATTAAAATTTTTTATTCTTAAAATTTAAAGTAAATATACCCTGTAAAAAGAAGTTTTTGGTTTTAGTCTAGGGAAAAGGGCGTGTTGAGCATCGTTTCTTGCAAGACCCTAACGTTTGCATCGCGTGCACCATATTTATGTTTGGTCTTTGCTTCTTACATTCAAGCCCCCCCCTTTCCTCTCTACACCCTTCATATCTAAAATATTAGTTTTTTTTCCCTTTAGAGGCTATTTTAATGATGAAAAAATGGAATGTTCAGTGGGAAAGACGAAAACTTGAAGATGGGAACAAATACGTCTTACAAAACTTTCTTTTTAAAAAATATTGGTGGTTAATGGTGGACCCGGGCTCTGGGCATTTTGTCGAAAACTTTTTAGGTTCGAGAGTAATCTTGATTGAGGCTAGGGGGGAATTACCTCGACAAAAATATTGTGGTGTGAGACTTCGGCGTGTACACGCCCCGAAAATATAGGGGTGGGAGTTGGAGAAGGCAACTATGGAAAAAATTAAAAAAAAGGGAAATCGACGAAGTTCGAGTCGCTTTGAAAGTTTCGCAAAAGAAATCAAGGGAAAGTATGTCGACATGGAATTTGGGGACTCAAAGTTTGAAAGTTGTTTAAATTTATAGTTTTTTTTGTATCTAGCTCTTACAACAAGTTGCAGTCAATTTTATTTTCGAAAAGTATATCGAGCGTTGTTTATTTTATTTTACATGCGATACAGCAGGGGCGGACCATGGTCTGGATGTCGTGGCACCAGCACCAAAAAAACACATTGAATTGTGGGCGATACAAGGCGCCACAAGAATCGGGGAAACAAAGAAAAAAAAGAAAAACCAAAAGGGGAAAAGGACGGATTTAAGAGATACTGCGTTCGTAAGTATCGAATTGTAACTTTTTAATTTTTTTTTAAAATATCAACGTCGAGATGGCGGTCGATTTTGTGGCACCTGCCCCCCCCCCCCCCCTCCACATGATGGGCAAGATGAAACTAAACGAGTGAAATTTTCAAAGGTTAAAAATTTACAAGAGTCGACTTGAACAGTGGTGCCTAGATTTTAAACCAAAAGGGTTCTCGAAAATAAAAAAATAAAACCAAACCCAAATCTAGTCTTTTTTTTCCACACATTTCAGAGGCCTTCTTTTTTTAGAAAAAATTGAATTTGAAACTTTGATTGATTCGATGACGATGATGATAAATTTCATTTCGACACTATTTATTTATAAGTTGAAAATTAGGTTTGTTAGAAAGGGGCGTAAAACTCTATTTTTTTACTTTATAAACTTTTTGTAGATTTGCCCCAAAACTCAAGCTATTTGAGAGCGAGTCCCTTTAAAAAGAAAAAATTTAAACCCCGGGGATTAGGGAGATGTTGAGGAAATGTTTTTTTTTTTTACAGGGGGGCAATGACCGGGGGTTTGGGGAGAAAAAAGGGGAAAAGGGGGGCGACCAGACTACTGACCTCCCGTACGTCCCGGGGACGACAACAAATTTCAACGATGGATGGAGGAAGGGAGGAAAAGGGAAAACCCGGGAAGAGGGGGAAAAATGGGGAAAAGGGGGAAAGGGCGAGAAGGGCTCGTGGACGTGAACGTGCCCTCTGTAGGAAAAAAGAGGGAAAGGTGGCGGGGGCGAAGGGAAATTGAGCGGAACGTGCCCTTGGGAAAGGGAGGGATAAAGGACGGCCCCCAGCGAGAAAAGGGAAACGTAAAGGCGCGACGGGGAAAAAAGGGAAAGGGGGTTGGCATCGAGGGGAAGGAACGAAAACGACGCGACGGGAAAAGTGGCGTGGGGCGGGGGGAAAAATTGAGCGTAAAACGTGTTTGGGAACGGAGGATGAAGGACGGGGGCAGCGGGAAGGAACGTAAAAGGCGCGACGAAAAAAGGAAAGGGAAAAGGGGTAGGGGGCTGGGAGAGAAGGAACAAAAACGACGCGACGAGGAAAAGTGGCAGAGCGAGGGGAAATTTTTGGGGGAAACAGGAAAGAAAAAGGGAAAAGGGGTAGTTTCAAGTTGATTAGTAATACTGGGGAAAGACGTTTTCGGACATTCCCTTTAAACCCCCGGGGGGAAATTTTAATTTTTCAAAAAAACTAAAATTTTTATGGAGGCCCCAAAGCGCAAAAAAATTAAAATGTTAAGCGTTCCCAAACGTTTTTTTTCTCCCCTTTTTATTTTTTTTTTAAATGTAAATTTTTACATGTTTTGTATTTTTTTTAAATGGATGTAGGCCAAATTTTTTTGTCCAATGTAGACGAAAAATAATTCGTTGCACCTTTTGGTGATAGGAATATTTTAAAAGTAGACTTTTGGGAATTTTTAAAACAATTCAACATGAGAAAATTTTTAAAATTTTTACCCACAGTTTTGTAGATCCCAGGGAAATTTCCCAACTTTTCGACGTGCCCCGTGATTCGGGGGCGTGTAAATTGAAAGGGAAATTTTTTTATAAAAATACCGTGTCCCTTTCCCCTGCTTTTGGATGTCTTTTTCCCGTACTTTTTTTATGGGTTTAAAACAATAATGCCGATGAACTTTTTTTTTTTTTTTTTTAAATGCGGGAAAACAAACCCAAATCTAGACTCAAAACCAAAATTTTTTGGCCCAACATTTTAATCGCCCTACCCTTGTAAACTTAGGGCGGGGAAACCGCGAGGGCCGCGGGCCGCCCGGATACCGGAAAGTCCCGACAGGAAAGGTAGACTGGTGATGATTGTTTTTAGCTATCTGAATGTCCCGGGAAATTTGTCAAAAAAAAAGATTGCCATCCCCCCCGTTCCAATTGAATATTAACAATCAACATTGTTTATACTGCCCTATAGATTTTTAAACAAACTTTAAAATTTGGGTTACAAAAAAATGGGGTTTGCAACTTTTCGACAATAGTTTTTTTGGGATTTTGGGGCGTGGAAAAAAGGGTGCGGGGGCTTGGACAGCCCCCGAATGGAATAACGCCAAATCGATCGGGTCAAAGAGTCGAATAGTTCCCGGAATTAAACCTTTACAAGTAAAGTAAAAAGGGATCGATTTAGCGTTTTTTTTTTTGGGCGCTTTTTCAAAACGTCTCTGGGAAAAAGGGAAATTTAAACTTTAAAAAATTGGGTAAAAAAAATTGTAAAAATTAGATTTTTTTTATTTAAACTGTCTAGCATACACAGCAGAAGCCACACCCACAAACCCAGTTTTTAAACTTAAAAATTAAAATTTTTAAAATCTCAAACAAGAATAGTAAAGGTCCAATACGGGATTTTAAAAAAGGGGATTCCACGATGGCCAAAAGGGTAAATAGGGGGTGTGGGGTTTTTTCAAAAATCCCCTGTTTTTTCCCCTCATCCGGGCGTGTTGTGTATCAAATCAAAGAGTTGACTTTTATTTAATGGGGTTGCACGAGTGAAATAAATTTGGTTTGATAAATGCGAAAAAAGGGGGCCTTTCATGAAAAAATTTTCCCTGTTTTATCACCCAGGCGCGTGGGAAAGGCTTTTTTTTCCCAGGAGGGGCAAAATTTTACCGGAAAAAGTACTGCTTCCATACATATTTTACTAGGGTTTTACTAATACGCAACTAGTGTCCTTGGGTCAGTAGCGTATCGAAATAAATTTCCGGGGGGGGGTTTGGACAAACCCAACGCAATGGGGGGGGAGCCCCCAAAAATAGCGCCGCGGGAAATTTTTTTAAAAATACGTTTTTTTTAAAAGGGGTTTTTTATGTGTTTTAGAACAGTTATAACATTGAAGTAAGGTGACCAAAAATTTTGAAAGTTACAAACCGGGACAATTTAAAGTTTTTAAATAATATGTACTTTGGTACCCCCAAAACCATTTTGGGGTCTGGACAGAGCCCAGCCGCGGGAGGAAAATTTTTTTTTCGAGATAATTTGGCCAAATCCCCCAAAAACAGCTTTCTGAAAAGAAAATATAAAATTAAAAAAAGGGTTTTAATGTGAACATTTTTGTGCCCCATAAATCTTTATCTAGTGGTTTAAAATGATATTTCCCAAAAAAATTTACAAAAAAATTGGGAAAAAAAAAAATGCGTGTAATGTATTAAATGGGGTCTAAAAAATTCATACTAATAAGACTAATAAAAAATATAAAGAAAATTTGGGAAAAGAAAAAAAATTTTCAAAAATTCCAAAAAGAACAAATTTGTATCAAAAGGACTGGGGTTAGTATTATGGTATTCGGGGTTTTGGGTAAGGTAATGCCAAAAAATAGTTTAACGATTTTTTTTTTTCCCAAAACTCGGCGCGCCCCGGCCCCTCCCCCAAATCTTAAAATTAATCCTGGGCACCCCCCTAGAAAAAAATAAATTATCTTCTTGGAAGGGGGAAGAACTTTTTTAAATGTCTACTGTCGCTCGCCATTATTTTCGGGGAGTGAAACTCCCCTATTCAGGGGCCAAACCCGCGAGAAGGTGTCGATTTTGAATACTAAAAAAGGATTCAAAGAGAAAGAGAAAATTTAATGTCTAAAAAGAAAACAAAATTTGGGGTTTGTAAAAATTACGAAAAATTGGGCAGAAACCCCAAAACCAAAAAAAAAGTCGCGATACGAAAATGATGATGAATAAAGTTTTTGTCAGTGGAGGGAAAGTGACGGGGTAAAAGACGAAACCCCAACGAAAAACTTGAAGTGCCAAAAAACTAAAGGAAAAAGCAAAAGAAAACCGATTTTATTACCTTAGTTATTTTATTTTAATTTTTGTTTTGGGCACTCCAACAGTAAAGTAATCAGTCCCAAATGTCAATTGTTTGGAATTTTCCAAAATTTTTTTTTCCTATTTTTGGTTAAACCACCATTTTTTCCCCAAAAAGGGAAGGAACGAAAAGGGAAGCCGAGGGTTTAATAGGAAGGAGTGAGGATGTTGGATAGGAGGGGTTGAATGGGGGGGAACGAGGAGGGGCGTATTGGGGATTAGTCAAACCGACATGTTTTTTTTTAACAAACCATATTAACAGGGAAAGGTCGCACTTGTACATGCGAACCATTGAAATCTATTAAATAAACTTTTCGTCGTGTTGTAAAATTTGGAAACACACAAATTAAAAAATTAAAAAATAACCCCACCCACCCCCAAATTTTTCAAGTTGATTCGTCAGACTATCCCCAAAATAAAACCAAAACCCTTTACCATTAGAGAAAAAAAGGGACAAGGGTAGGAAATCAAGAGTCGCAAACCCTTAAACTATGCCAAACCCCTTTCACCCTTTTGTAAACGGATGTGAAAAAATCAATCAACAAAAACATTCTAATTTAGATGTTTTATTCTTTAAACAGCTTTTAATGACTGGAGATAACAAAAGATTTTCTACCCCAACGTTAGTATTGTATTAGTATAAGTATTTTTTAGGGCGTTTTCAACGGCAAAATTATTGGGCCCCCTCCAAATTTTATTTGCTATGTATAAAAAGTAAAATACGGTTAAATAAGGTTAAAGGGGTTTTTTTAAAATTCTTGGGCATAAAAAAGCTTTGGGCCAAGGGTTTGATATATTTGTATTAGTTATTTAATGTTTTTTTTGGGCACTAAACAGTAGAGTTATAAAGGCCAATGTAAATAGTAATTGGAATTTTCCAAAGTTAAATTTTCCATAATAGTGGATTACCACCATGTTTTTTTTTCTCCCCAAAGGGATGGAAGAAAGGGGAGACGGGGGTGGTTAATAAAAGGAGGTGAATTTTTAATAGGATGGGTTAAACTTAGGGGGAAACCGGGGGAAGTGCTTTTTTTTTTTTGGGAAAGGGGGGCCGGCAAGTGTGGAGAAAAAAAAATTGAAAAAAGAAATAAATTTTATTAAGGCTGTGTAAATGAAAAAATTTGATTGGAAAATTAAAAAAAGGTCTCATTTTATGCCTTGGCAAATTTCGAGACGGGGGAGGGAGAAAGGGGGATTTTTCGGGGGAAACCGGGGGTTTTTGGACAGGCCTGTGCTGGTCAAAAACCACCCCCAAGGGCGAAAATTGGGGAAAGGGGGGGGTTCCCCCACATGGGGGGGGTTGGTCTTCCCCCGTCTATTCTATCCGTCCATTTGTCATTTTTCGTCGCCATGGGGAAGGTAGCCCCAATAAGAAGGGGTTCCCCGACGACGACCCAGAGCTCGCCATTAGTTTAAAAGGGGGGAAAAAATTTCCCTTATCAGGGGGGCCAAAACCACGAAAAGGGTTGCTATTGGAATTTAAAGGGCCCCGATTATTTGTAGACGGGCCAAATGGGGAAAAAGGTAAAACATCTAAAGTTGTCATATGTAGTAAATGCCAAATTTAAAACCCCAAAATCAAAATCATAACCCTGGAAAACGTTCCCAAACGCCCGTCATAATAAAAAGCCAGCCCCAACATGCTTCTGGATTTTATTTTTTTTTTTTATTTTTTTTTGAACTGTTTTTTTATCCCAAAAGAAAATAAAAATTTTTCCCCAATGAAACCAGTAAAATTTATTTCCAACTTTTTTTCCCAATTTAAACTTTGAAAAAAATTGTTCCCCAAAAGGAAAAGCGGGGCCCCGGAAGGGGTGAAAAAAACCCCCCAGTCCCATGAAAAGCGTTCAAGTGTCCCCGACGCCGGGTTGTTAAACTTCCGGGGAAAAAACCCCAATAATTTGCCCATTCAAACAAACGAAAATATTTTCTTTGTGTACAATAGACTTGGGGCTATTGTCAAAGCGGCGGGAATTGGCGAAAAAAAGGGCGGTCGAATTTTTTTTATTATTGTTTGTTTTAACATCTATTTATGAAACTTGGCAAATGAGACAAAGGGGGGGACAAAAGGGATAACAGGGCTAAAATCGCAAAACTTTGGATGCAAATGTTTCTCTTGTCCTTCGTGGGGACAGGGGCGCCCGCGCACTCGCCCCTATAACGATTCAACTCTTTTGGGTCGGTGAAACACGAGGGAAATGCAAAAGGACACCGTTTTCCCATGTTGATAACGAAAGTTTTTGGGTGAATGCTCACAGACAACAACATTTGGGTTTGGTCGCAAACGACCACCCCAAAGGTCACAGTTTCCAAGAGATTCGAAGGGGGGGGAATTTTGGACACATGAAATTCCATCATTGGGCACTTCCCAAAGACAAATGCCCGCCAAACTCTGCCCGAGAGGAAGCGTTTGGCCCGGTCCCCTCGTTTTCCCACGAAAAAATTGGGACCGGGGCCTTTTAAAATTTGTTTAGAATTTCAAACTATCCATTCTACGTGTACTCTTTTGCAAGGCCCGTGATTTTATTTAAAATCTAGACATTTTCTCAAGGGGTGGGAAAATTTTAAATGTACTTTTATTTTGGGCAGGGGATCTCGGGGCCATAATTTTCAATCAATGCGACTCCAAGTTGAAATTTGACCACATTTTGGCTAAAATTTGTAATTTAAAAAATATAATCCTGGAATTGGATTGGATTTGTTTAAAAAAGGGCAAAAATAAAAAATTTTAAAAATTGGGACAAAAATTTTAAACCCAAAACAGGCCCATCCATCAACGCGACGGGAAAAGTTTTCTAAAAGCTTCCTTTTTAAAAATTTTTTTTGGGAACTCCCACAGAATCGCCGCTAGTAAAAACATTTCAACCTTGAGGGGACTGCGTTTTCCTGAACTGTTTGCGTTTTTTTCTCCCAGTAAAGTACGAATAAAAGAAAGTGACTACCCCAATTTTTAGTACCAAACGTAAGTGTTTCCCTTCGTTTTGCTTTTTCCCTTAAAGGGAAACCCTCCCTTTTTTGGCTACATGCCTGGGGCAAATTCCTCCTACGGGTAGGGTTAGGCCTGGGGCCCTAAAAATTTTTTGGGTTTAAAGGTATTTTTAAAGACAGGAGGCCCTTTAGGGTTTTTTGGGCCTACAACCTTTGGGGGTTTTAAAAAAACCCAAAGGTCCTACGCCCTACGGTTAATGTTTTCATAATTTAAAAATGGGAAAGAGGGACAAATTTTTCCCCAGGAAAAAACAGAAAACATACGCCCGTAGGGGAAAATGCGGTAGGCCTAGCCTGGGCCCTTTTCCTGGTACGGTAAAATCGACCATCCCACCTAAACCCAAATAGGCTCTATAGCTTCAAACATCACAGCGCAGTGTTTCAGTGTGTATTAGGTATAACATAAGTTTTTATTTTTTATTTTTTTTGGGTAAAATTTTTTTTAAATAGAAAATTTTTTATAAATCTTCAAAATATATTTTAAAAATATTTAATATTTTTTGTGGAGTCCCCCAAAGGATCAATATTGGGACCCCTTTTTATTTATTCTTTATAAAATGATATTATTACTATAAAGGGTAAGGGGCATCAATTTTATCTTAAAATGCTAATGACTTGGTCTTTTATTTAAAGGTGGGGATGTCGAAGGGGGGGTTTCTTAGAAGTCTTCAAAAATTTTTCAAAAGAGGATGGTGTTTTTTTTTAAAAACTGGGGAACTTGATATTAATTAAATCAAAAAAATTTTTTATGATTTTTCAAAAGGCTAATGATAAAAAAGCATAAATTATTTGACAAAAATTTATATTTATATTCTTTTTGATATTAGTTTACATATATTTTTCCTTTTTCATATATTCTTTTTGACTTTAAAATTGTAAGGGTATTTTAATTTCTAGAGTGTTTTGGAATTTTAAATACTTGGAGTTTTTCTTAGTTGGGAATTTAAAATTTTTAAAAAACTTTATAAATATGTGTGCAAAAAAGTACATCAGAAAGGGAAATTTAAGTAGAAGGGAAAAGGGGTTTGTAATCTTAGAGAATGTTGAGGAAATTTGTAGATTCTTATATTCCTATTTTATTGATTTTGCTTAGGGGTTTTTGGGAAAGAAAGCCCTTCCTTTTTAAATATTTTGGGTACTCCAGAAGGGGAATTTCCATCTTTTTTGTTCATTTCCCTTGACCAAGATAAGCATCTGATTGTTTCACGTTTTGAGGAAAGAATAAATAAGCGTGCGGGGTAAATACATGGGCCCTAAAAAGTATTGAAAGATATTTTTTAAGGTTTCTCCCCCAATTTTTTTTAAAATTTTGTTGATCGTGATAGAAATTCAAAACTTTAAAAAAACTCATTGGAAGTTCCTAGATTATATTCTAAAGCATTTAGGTTTGGGATATTTGCTTAACGTCTCTTTTTTGCAATTTGGGCAAATCGAGACAAAAGGGGGGACGAAAAGGGATGACGGGGGGGGACAAGGGGGGGACAGGCCGTTTTGGTCAAATTGTTTTGGGTTTTGAATATTGTTTTACGTCCCCTTTTATGCAATTTTGGGCTTTTTCGAGACGAAGGGGGGACGAAAAGGGATGACGCGGGGAAAAGGGGTTGGACGGGCCTGGGGCGGGTCAAAACCCACCCAAGAAAATGGGGGGGGCCCCGGGGTTTTCCCCCACTTTCGGGGTCCCTCCGGGTTCTTGTGTCATCATCCGTCCGTGTTTTTTTTTAATTTGGGTCTTCGCTGTCGGGGGTATTTAAAAGGGGGGGGGGTTTCCCCCGACGCGCCCCCAAAAGGGCTTTATGTCCCTGTACAGAGGCGTATTCTATTATAAACTCAATTTCTTATGATATTAGAATTTACTTCACTGATCAAAGGAACTGTAAAATTTAAAAAAGAAAAATTGGGGGGGAAATGATAATGATAAAAAGAGCAAAAATTGATTTTTACTTTTTATTTGTAACTTATTCGACAATAAATTTGCCTCGGCAGCAAAAAAACTCATAAAAACGGGGCAACCAATTTAAATGAGGAAAAGAATTACCTTGGGGACCTCCCAAACCTGAACATAGACCCCTAAAAATAAAATGAAAAATGCGGCACAGACCATAAAAATCACAAAATCATTTTAAAATTTTAAAATTTAAAAAAAAACCCTCTGGGATTGACAAAATTCCCACTTCATTAATAAAAAATTTGGCGGGAAACCCATAATAACCCCACTTTTTTCAAAATATTAAACCCGAATTTTAAAACGAAAGGGAATTTTCCCAGATAACTTAAATGGGTTTAAATAATTCCCTAAAAAAAAGGGCAACAAATAAAATAGGAAATTAATACCAATTTCACCCCTTTTCCGTTTTCCCTCCTAAAATCCTAGAAACTTGATACATAAAAAAATAACATTGTTTGTTAAAAAAAAATCCCTTTTAACAGAAAAACAAAAGGGGGTTTGGGGGGGGAAAAAAGGGGGTCCCCCCCTTTAAAGGAAAAATTTAAAAAAAAAAATTTTTTTTTTTAAAATTTATACAAATATGATTAAAGGAAAAAAAAATAAAATCCTTTTTAATTTAATTTTGGAGTTCTTGTGGCCCCTAAAAAACCCTTTGATTGTATTGATCACAAAAAAATTTGGGTTTAAACTAAAATTAAATAGGGGCATAAGAGGTAAAGCTCTAGACTGTTTTGTGTCATATTTTAAACTTTGTGTACAATACGCAGAGATAACTCCCATGGATAAAAGAAAAACAATGAACAAAAATACTTATAAAAAACCAAACAAAAAACCCGCGGAGTCCCACAAAGGGTCCAATTAGGGCCACTTATTTTCCCAAAAAATTTTATAGCTGTGTAAAAACACTTATAAAGCAAGGGTGAAAAACAGCTTTTTGGGGACAACCGTGGTTTAAAGGGAAAAAAATGATATTAAATTTTAACAAAACCACATTTGTCATGTTTATCAACCAGAACATCAAAAAGGAAAAAAACCACAAAACCCCCACTAAACACGCTGAGAAAAAAAAACAAAATAAAAAAGACTAATCTCGCGGATTTTTTTTGGGCCCAACGATGGAAAGAAAATCTAATTGGAACAAAAAATGCGAAAATTGTCTTAAAAATTTTTAAATCTACTTTATATCATTTAAAGGGTTTTTAAAAACAATTTTAAATACAAAAAAACTAAAAATAATAGCATGTCCCGCAAAATTTTTAATCTCCTCTCAGATATGGAAAAAAAAAAATTTTTAAAATTTTTGGGTGGTTTTCCCTTTAAAAAGCAAAATAAATTTTTACATTTCAAAAAAAAAAATCTCAGGATTTCTGGTCTAAAACAAGAAAGAACTCTTTATAAGATTGGATTGCTTACGTCTAATATTTAAAGCAACTTTTGCTAATTTGAGACGAGAGTAGAACGTAAGGGATGACGCGGGGGGGCAAGGGGTTGGGCAACCCGTAAATATTTAGAACCACCACAAGCGTTGGGGAAGGGGGAGGGGGATTCCCACCAAAAAAAGGGGCCCTCCCCTTTGTCTTGTTATCAAACCGTCCTTTTATTGATTGGATTTTGGGTATTGCTTTACGTCTCATTTAAAGCAACTTGGCTAATCGAGACGAAAGGGAAAGGGGCGAAGGGGGTGCGCGGGGGGCAAGGGGGGGGACGGCCTGTCTGGTCAGAGAACCAGCCACAAGCATATGGGGAGGGCAGAGGTACTAACAGAGGTACTAACTCCCCTTATCACGGGCCAAACCCCCAGGGAAAGGGTTTCGAGTTGGAATTTGAAAGGCCAGGTGTGTTGTTTTAAAAAATTAATTATCGATTCAGGTCTTCTGAAAAGTTTTACATTAAATTTCATTTTAAGTATCTTGGGTGGGGCTTTATTTTTAACTGAAACCGGGGTCCCAATATTGTCCCAAGATTTTGCCAAACACTAAAAATCATGCGTAGGGGTTTTTTATGAGTGTTTTATGGTAAAGGGCCCCCCACATGATTTTTTTGCCATGTTTCGAATTTTATGTGTTTCTAGCACGAGCGGTTTTTCGAAAACCGTGCCCGAGAACGGCCAAAAAAGACGTGGGGGACTTTGAGTGAACAAGAAAAAGAACGAGAGAGCAGATCCCAAAACCGAAGTGACCAAAGCTAGAGGCCGGGGGAAACACCCAATCGGGCCCCAACGTGACACATTTGAAACGAATTGCTCAAAATGGCACCCTTGTCAAACTAGCTTTACTGGAAAGTTTGAAAAAAACATTGACGTGATATGCATTGGGAAACAACAAGGGAAAACCCAAAAAATCTCTGAGAAACAATTTTCGGGCGCATTGTACTGCTAAACGAAGAACAATTTTTTTTGGACATCTGCTTCATGGTTTAAATTTAATTTTTATCTTTTTTTTTAAACAGTGGTAATTTTTGGAAGGGGATTTTTTTTTTAAAAAATTTGTTTTAAATAATGTAGTGCCCCGCGGGTCTTTGTTTTTTTGGAAATTGCTTGACACGGGGTGGGGAAACCCTAATGAATTTTAGTAAAAGGAGCGGGTTTTTAATTCCCTGGGTGGGGGTTTTTTGAAAAAATTTTGGGGGACTGTTTTTTTTTTTCATCAGAAAATACTTCTAGATGAAAAAATTTCCATGGTGTCAATCTTTGGGCCCCGTGGCATATAGGGTTTTTTGGGGACGTCATCAAAATGGCCCCATCAAAAACCAAAAACATTTAACCCTATATCCGTTTTTAAGAACGGGTTTTAATTTTTTATCTTTCATTATACTATATTTCAGAGCTTAAAGAAAAAAGGCAACATTCAAGCTGACTTTGGGAAAGCTGACTTTAAAACCCCGTTTTAAGGTGGCCGTTTTTTTTAAAGGTAAAATTTAGACATTTCCAAAACATTTTTAATTTTTTTATTTTGTTTTGCCCCTTTTTATTAAATATTTTTTTTTTTTTGATTTTTTCTTGACGTGTTAAAAAACCGAAATGTAATAATGTAAAGAAAATTTAAATTTTTCCCAAAAATGGTTTTTTTTTGGGGAAAAAATTATTTTTGGGTTAGCAAGAATTAACATTGTTAAAAATCAACTTGAAATGGGTATTTTATTTAGAAGTATTTTTTCGATGTTTTTCTCAAAATTGGGGGCAGTTCTTAGTAAAAATTTCTTATAAAGGGTTTCCTTTAAAAATTTCCCTAGGATCGGGGGTAACCCTGTAGGGTTGAAGAGATTACAGAAAAGCTTTTCAACTAGGAATAAAACGTAAAAGTACGATTTTTTTGACAAATAAATTTGACTTTTATGGGGAGGGAAATCAAAAGGGGAAAGGGGAAAATTCCCCCATGACGACCCAGAGCTCGCCATTATTTCAGTTAGTAAAAATCCCCTAATCCCCGGGGCAAAAAACGAGAAGGGTTTCGAGTTTTGGGAAATTTTATGGCCATGATGTGTTGTTTTTTAAAATTAATTTTCGAATTTAAAGGATTTTTCTAAAAGTTTTTTACATTAATTTTCATTTTAATTCTTGGGGGCGCTTTTTTTTTGAAATGAAACGTGTTTTAAAAAATTTCCCCCAAGATTGGGTACTAAATTGCCACTAAATGCCCAATCCCTAGGGGCTAATATGATGTTCATGGGGAGGCCCCCCACGATTTTTTGTCCATGTTTCGAATTTGGTGTGGATCTAAACCGAGCGTTTTTCGAAAATTCTTTTTACCAGATGGCATTGGTGGCCATTGCTGGGGAATTTCCCCGACTAACGTATTTTCATGATTAGGGCCGCCAGAGAAATGTAAAAAACTGGAGGCCCGTAGCCAGTTTCCCACATATTTTTAAAATAATTTTATGTTGCCTGGCTCTGGAAATAAAACACTTTGAAAAATTTTTTCTTTCTTTGGTTAACTTCAAGTTTTCAAAATTTAAAAAATTTCCAAAAATTTTTAACAATATTGAAACGGGAATAGATCTAGTCGATTGTTAAACTAATGTTGATTATTTCTTAACCCCCTTTTTAAACTTTCATTTTTCTAAAATATAAAAAATTTAATTTTATAAAATTTTTTTGGGTATGAATGCTCCCTACTAATGATTTTACTTTTAAAAAATTGCAAGTAATTTTCTTGGGTAGGTGTGTTTCCCAAATTTGTGCCTTGTTGCTAGTTAAATTTGGGTATTTGGGGATTTTTTTTAACGTCTTATAAATTTTTGTAACTAGGGTAATCGAGAAAGGGAAGGGGAAAGGGCTAATGGATGGCCGGGGGAACAAGGGGGGGACAGGCCGTCAGGTCAGAACCAGCCCCAAGCGCAGGGGGGGGCAAAGGGGTTTTTCCCCCCCGTCGTGGTCGTCTCCCCTCTGTTTCACCTCCGTCCGTGGGGGTCATTGTCGTCGCCGTCGGGGAGGGAGTCCAAAAAGAAGGGGGGTTCCCTGACAACGACCGAGCTCGTCATTTGTTTTAGGAAGTAAAACTCCCCTTATCACGGGCCAAAAAACGAGAAAGGGTTTCGAGTTGGAAAATTTTTGGCCCAGTTGTCAACCCTTTTTACTTTTTAAAATTTTTTGGACTTTGGTTTCCCCTTTTTAGGGTGAATGAATTCCCGCTCCACACCCACCAAAAATTTGTTTTCCCCTCCAATAAATTTGGCCCAATCCAAAAAAAAATTTAAATTTTTCTTGTATTCGTCCACCAAAGGTACCCAAAATATTCCAAATACAGCCCTTTAAAGGTCTTAATCTGTCTTCGGCTTTTAAAATCGGTTTTCTTTTGTTCTGTTTTGGGGGATGAAACTTTCCCCTGGACCGTCTAGCCCCGGGAACTAGTTTCAATACCACCTTTTTTTGAAAAAGGTATTTCTCCCCCCTGCCCGACAGCCACCGTGCTTTTAAATGTGGGGGAAAACCCAAAGGTTTCAAAAGGAAAATGTTTCTCCAGGAGTGCACTAAAGGCGCTACACTGTCCCCCAGCCCCGTCCAAAATTTGATTTTGTGGGTGGGGTCTTGTTCTCTGGAATCAAACAGGGCCCGCAGACCTAGTTCGAGCCCCCCATCCCCAACATGGGTTCCCCGGGCCCTCGTTCTGGATTTTGGATTGGATTTGCTTGACGTCTCCCTATTTTTTGCAACTTGGCTAATCGAGACGAAGGAAAGGGGCCTTTAAGGGTTAGCGGGGGGGGCAAGGGGAGGAAACCCGTGCTGGTCAGAACCCCCACAAGCATATGGGGGGGGCCAAGGGGGTTTCCCCCCGTCGTGGTCTCTCCCTCTGTTTCATCATCCGTCCGTGTGTTTTTTGTCGTCCCGTCAAGGAGGTTTCAAAGGGAAGGGGGAAAGGGTTTCCCCCACGACGACCCCCGAGCCGCCATTAGTTTCAAAGGGGGTGAAACTCCCCTTAAATTTTCGGGCCCAAACCCCGGGGAAGGGGGTTTGAGTTGGAATTTGAAAGGGCCCATCAGTTCCCGGAAAGTAAATTTTGAAAAAAGATGCGCGTTTCCAAAGGGAAATCAAAACTGGCGAGATAATTTAACCCGGAAAGGAATGTTAGTTTGCTCTCTTGTTATAAAACTAAATTTCTTTTTTTCTTATAAAAAGTTTCACCCCCGTAAACTTCAATTTTGGCAATATTAAAATTTCTCAAATCCTTCTCAAAACCTGAAATCCGCCCCCGTTTTAATTTACTTGTTTGGATGATTTTTCGCTCCCACTTTTGGGGGGCTAAAGCACGTTTTCTGGGGTACATGGGGGGAAAGTATTTCTGGGATATGTTGTTTCGTCCCCCCTTTTAAATTTAGATTCCCTACTGTCCCCTTTCCCAATCTAAATGTGAAAGCTCCTTGGCAGTTTCCCCCTGTACTTGCGTATGATTCCCGGGGGGTTTTTTTTTTTACTTATTTGCATCACTGAGATCTGTTCCCTTTGCCCAATTGTAAGTTATTTTTAAATTCTAAATTATTAAAAGTTGAAGGGCCCTATTCTGCCATTACTTTTTTCCCGGGTTATTAAAAACTTCTTTCTTTAAAGGCATGTTTTTTTTAAACACATCGGGGATTATATATTGAAACATGTTCCCCGCCGAAAAACCCTCCCTTTTGTCTTTTTTTAAAAAATGAGATCCAAACACTTGCGACTTCTGAGAAACCCCTTTAAGTGTATAGAATTGTGCAATTTCTTTCATTCTACCTTTTAAACATCTTACCGTTAGGCCCATCACAAATTCTTTCTAAAAGGGGAAAAGCTCAAATTTTTTCATATTTTGTTGGCTAAATTTTTACTTTGCCATTTTTACATTTTCCCGATGGGAGTTCCTAGCTATCAGACTGAGGGGTTTGGGTTTTTTGGGTTAGGCTTTAAAAACACATCACGGGGGAACACCCACGGCCAAATTTTTCTGGCGAAGGGGTAAGAAAGACGGTGTTGTGGGAAGGAGCTCTGGGGGCGCGTTGGGATCACTCACCATGGACTTTCAACCCTTTCTTTTTTGATGTACTGAGACGAGAGAAGTGTGGACTTTTCGCTTACCACCCCTAAAAAATTTTGATACCCCTCAAATTTTAACGGTAGGGGCAAGAAAAAACGTAAATTTTCCCCTGGATAGCCAAAGAAAAGGGACCAAACTTTTTCACCCTCAACCTGAACAAAAAGTTTTACATGTAGCATCACGGCTATCTTTTATTACAGGGATGAGGGTTAAAAGATATTTAAAAACCTATGAAGGCTAGATCAGCAGTCCCATTTCCTCCGTACAGGGGCGGTTTAGCAAATTGAAGCTCCAATTCACCATCTTGAATATAGCTAGTTTGTAATGTTGATATTTTAAACACGCATTTTAAAGGGTACAAACCCCAAAGGGGGTTTTACGGTGTGCAAGGTGTGACGATTATTTTCCAAAACCCGAAATCAATTATTTTATTAAATTTTCCTGGGAAATAAAAAGTGAAACAAACCTTATCCCTGTTTTAAAAAAACTGAGATGCTACTTATAGAAAAAAGTTTTGTAAATTTTTTAAGTGATTTTTCGGAAGCAAAAGACTACTTCTGTTTTTGTTTAAACTTTGTGTATATAGGCCCTTCTCACTCACGAGTTTATGTATATAGGGAAATGTATAATGATGTTAAAAAAAAAAAAATTTTTAAAAAAAAAAAATTTTTTTTCTATCTTGAATTAGTAATAGTTTTTTAATTGTAAATTAATGCCATGTATATATCCAACAATTCTGGGCAAAGCTTATGGTTCGATCACGTACTAGGGTTGGCAACCCTTTAATCCACAGTGCTTATAAAATACAATACAATACAATCTGGAAAAAATTTAAAAAAATTTTTGGATATTTTCTTCACGTCTCATATTTATTCAGCTTGGGTTTAAAACGAACGAAGGGAGGGACGTAAAGGGGTGACGCGGGGGGGCAAGGGGGGGACAGGCCACCCTACAAACCGAAATTAGGAAAAAATTGGGGAAAAAGGGCGAGTTTGGTTTTTCGAGCATTTGTGGTCTTGCAGTTCGGGACTCCCTTTTCTTTTATATGGTTTTTTATGTATCTAAGCTATTAGATACATAAAAACGTACAAAATACAAAAGAACACTTTTATTTTGCTCTAGAAATTGTCCCGAAAACCCACATCCGGGTTTTTAAAAAAGTGAGAACTCTCTTTTTTGCTTGAAAAAATTTATGGGTCTTTTAGCTGCGTATTTTACCGTTTTAAATTTTAAAAACCCAATTTGCATTAGAAAAATAGGGGTAGGATTGATTGGTATTTTCTTAACGTCTCATAAATTTTTGGGAACTTGGGGGTTTAACGTGACAAATTGGCTTTAATTTGCTACGATTAGTATTAGTATAAAAAGTTAAAGGGCGCTTCAAAGGCAAAATTATTCGCGCCTCCAAGATATTAAGTTTTACTATGTAAGGGGTGTAAAATAAGGGAAATTTAAAAGTGTTTTTAAATCATTGTTAATTAGTTAGTTAGTTAGGGTTGTTTTTTTGGGGACTCAACAGTAAATTTTTATTTAGTGCCTATGTCCCGTTTTTTGGGAACTTCCCAAAATTTTTTTTTTCCCTAATTGTGGATGAAAATCATGTTTTTTTTCTTTCCAAAGGGGGGGAACGTAAGGAGCGACCGGGGGGCAGGGGTGGACAGGCCCAGCTGGTCCCAAAACCCCCCCCACAAGCGTATGGGATTTGGGTTGGAAATTTGGTATTGCTTTTTCGTCTCTATTTTGCAACTTACTAATCGGAGAAGGGAGGGGCGTAGGGGGTGCGGGGGGGGAAAAAGGGGTGGACAGGGTTTTGCTGCTCAGAACCACCACAAGCAAAAGGGGGGGGGCAAGGGGGGTTCCCCCCCGTCGTGGTCGTCTCCCCTCCGTGTTGTCTTTGTCGTCGCCGTCAGGGAGGTATCAAAAGGGGCCCCTAGCAAACACAGCAGATTACCATGGTGGATGAACGGGGAAAACTTCTTAAATGGATCTAAACCAGCTTCTGCCGGGACTAAAAAGTTGGGGGGGGGGGGGCTGGGCCATATGTGATTGGTTTTGGACAACGCTTCGTACCATAGGGGAAATGGTTGAGAAAAAACCCTACTTATGGCTTTTACAAAACCAAAGGGTAAGGGTAGGTATTAGGTTTTTTAAACCCTTTAAAAACCCGAAAACCAAGCTAAATAGGTTTTAAAAATTTGGTTTTTAGGACTTGTGTTTAGAGAATCGAGACCAAAAACTACTCTAAATGTTAGTAGACAACTGCATGAAATAATAATTGGTTTTACACCCTTTTTTTTTTTTTTTCCAAGCGGTTTTTGTTAAGTTTTTTGGGCCCCCTTCATCAAACCAAAAAGTAAACCCCACTACTTTCCCTCTCAAAAATACAGGTTTTCTATTTGAAAGGCCCAAAGTTTAAAATAAAAAGAGGCTTTTTTTGTTAATTTAAAAAATATTTAAACCTTGACTTTCCCGCTTGTTTCAGGGTTGGCCCTTTTTGGGGAAAAAGGGATCACGGTACCCGGAGGGTGCATTGGGAAAAACGAAAAAGTTCATTTGGCACTGGGTCCATAGTTCAGTATTTAGATCGTTGGATATTGCTTTATGTCTCATATTTTACTTGGGCTGATCGAGAAGACAGTAAGTATAATATTTTTTAATAATTTTTAAATAGTTGGGTTTGCATTAAAAAAAACATTAGACATCAATTAATCCTGCTAGATAGTTTTTTTCTCAAAACACCACAAATCCCAATTTTTTTTCTTCAATTTAAAGTTTAAGATTTAAATTCCCCGCTAAAAATAACTGTGTTTTTACGATCAAAAACTACCTTTTAATTCATTGAACCAGGTTTTGTTTGGGCCCCAAAAAGAGTTCAATTTTAAGTATTTTTGGGCACTTTACAAATTAAAAAGTAAATTAAATTTTATTAGATCATCAAAAAATTTAATGGTAAAAAGCTCCTTCTTTGCTATGACCAACACCCTTATCTGAAGTGCATGGGGTTTCTATGTTTTTTAAATTGATAAAATTTTTTTTTTTAAAAAATAAAGAAAATTTAAAAAAAAATATTTTTTTAAAAATTCCCAAACTATTATTTTTTTTTTGGGTTTTTTTGGGTTTAAAACTGGGCCCAAATAATCAGGGAAAAAGGCCCTAAGTTTTTAAGGCTTTTTCCCCCATACCATTGCATTACAATCCAATTTGTGCTTGTATGTCTTATCAAACACTACTACATTTTAAAGTTAAAGCGCACTTCAAGCACGGGGCCCTTTTAAGTCCAGAAAGAAAAGGGCAACGTCTGTCTGGGAAAAAGGGTCTATCCTAGGGAGCAAAATTTGTTTTCCCCGCAAACCTAAGTCTGGAGTATGGTGTAACTGGGAAAAAGTTTTGAATTTTTTTTTTTAAACAAAATTTTCTTGACTATTGGATTGGCACTGTTTAATTTTTGTCCCCATTGGTTTAACCCGTCCCCCACTAGAAAAACAGTTTTTGACTGAGTGTGTAGACTCCAAATACGTTTTTATTTTTTTTAAGGTCCTTTTTTTTTAAATTTGCTATATTTAGTTATTCCAGGGAGGAAACAATATTACGGTACATCAAATTTGAAAAAAACATCGGGTTTGATGTTGATTGATAATTTTTACAATGGGGGAAAAAATTGATTTAAAAGGTTATCTCCACTTTTCATTTTTTTTTTAGGTAACCCAGAGAGTTTTGGGGAAAAAAAAGTAAAAACCACACCCAAAATTTATCATCTTAGGGTGACTGGGACAAATAAATCGCCTACGACCAGGGACCCCCCCAAAACAGCCAAAGATCATCAAACTTAATCCTAGCAGTTGGGCGAAAGTGATGCGATAGCGACTTTGCTACTAACTCACCCTTTTTGAAAGATAACCCTCTTTAAAAAACGCCCCCATTTATAATTCTGACCCGACACATGAAATATGACAAAAGACAACTAAAAACCACGCGTATAAAATAATAGGGAAAAACTAGTTGGACGCGTTGATAGCGAGCACGTGCTATAGCTAGACCCACATTTCACATTTTTTTAAAATTTTTAAAAATTTTCGGAAATTCCTTTCCGTATTTTTTATTAAATTTCCAAAGGGATTTTGGGGAAAACCCTGTTTAAATCTTTAATTTTAAAAAATCCCCCCCCCCCCGCCCTCTAGAGGACCTTGACTCCTTGGGTAAAATTTTTTAAAATATTTTTTTGACCCAAAATTTAAATGCTTCCTCGAAAATATTTTTTATTACTTCTAGGGAAATGCTTTTTAAACTTTTGCGCGTTTTTTTTGTTTCCCCGGCAAAGTTACTTTTTTTTATCATGTAATTTCCATCTCACTACTTATCGGGTCAAAATAAATTAAAATATTCGTGAAACCCGGGCGGCATTCCCAAATAAATTTGGGTACTCAATTTTGGGCGCCGTTAAAGGGTTTAAAAAAAAAAAAAAACGATTAAATTTAAAGTCTTTTTATTTTTTAACGATTTTTCCCCAAAAATAATTTAAAATTTAATGAGAACAAAACTTGCAAATGGTGAAAATTTCAACCGATCCGAGCCTCCTTTCCAAAGTTATCGGGGAGAAAACAAAAAAAAAAAAAAAAAAAAAAAAAAAAAAAAAAAAAAAAAAAAACAGTGACTATTTTTTCCGGCAGAGTCAAATGGAAACGCTCGCTTCGCTCGCTTAACCATTACCTCACGCAAACTGCGGCTGGTTCTGACCAGCAGCCCTAGGATAGAGTTGTGGATTATGACCTAATAGCCCAGGAATTATAGATTTTGACATCAACATCCTTACCTAAAGCTGATTTTTGGCACACATGTAGCATTTGTCATTCTTCAAACGTACAGAGAGTTCCCCAAAGCACAGACGCTTGCTTCCTCCGCTATAGCGCCAAAAGGGCATAAGACACACTGTTATATGAAAATGTTTGTAAAACCTGAACCTAACGAGATATATCAGTGATTTTTCTTTCAAAATAATTGGGACGATGTACGCTTTCTGTTAACTATCCAAAACATATAGTATTACCTTTTATATTAGTCACAAACACGAATAGTGCTGGTGCCTAACTCAATACTTCAAAGTTCTAACAAAATCCCGTTTTTTGGATTGGATATTACTGGCTAACAAAATCCCGTAAATCTTGAATTAAGGTCAAGTTCAAGAAAAAGTATCAAGACATAACAAATATGCGGGTAGCTGTTTTGTGGAAGCCACTTTTTGATTTTTTTACCGTGCGATAAAAATTGACTGAGATATGACCACAATGACAATTGTTTGCGCATTGGCACTTAAGCCAAATAGTCTGTGGAACAAGCTGCATCAACTTTATAAATATTTCAAGGCAAGAAACCAACACCAAAATTAAGGATCTGGTAAAAGACATATTTATGAATGTTTTATTCACGTTGAACATGCTTGGTAGCAAATAAGTCACCTGTCATGGCGTCCTCAAGATGGCCGCCAAATTAATTCTTAAAATTGCTGTAACTCAACAAGTAATCTTCGGATTTGAACAAAACAGGTACTGTTTAAAAAAAGTTTTTTATGCTCTACAAAAAATATCATTAGCAGTTTTACCACAAATGCAATAGTTTTAATTATATTTATAAATTATTACAATGTTTTGAAATTATAGCAATTTAAAAATATATATCAAATTATTTATATATAGAACTCATTAGATTGCCAAAAAATTTTCCCACTTTACTAAATTAACGCCAATAAATCCTTATTGTTTGTCCCGAAACGAAATACCGGTAACTTATTGATAAATTAATAGTAAAAATTAAGCATTAATTAAATCCCAATTAAAAGTTTATTATTCACGTACCACAATCACAAAGTGTATCACACAAGAACAATGTGATCACAATTGACTTAAAAATTATTGGTAAGAGAACTAAACCTTCCAGTCTGGACAGAACAGATAACCTCCTGAAGTGAACAAACATGAAACAGAACTTTACAAAGACCAAACGGACAAGACTTGTTCAAACAACACATTCAGCAGTAAAAGAAGCTAACTCTATGTACTGTGGAGGCTATGCAAGAACAGAAATATGAGCAGACACAAAACACATCCACCTCAAACAAGAACAACAGACTGACTGCAAGTAAGAGGCCGCCTCCTTCTCTAGCAGTCAGTGACCACGATCAATCACAGCCATGCACGCAAGGAGAAGGCGTAGGCTTAGGCAGCAGCTTCAATATGCGTGCATGGCCAGGATTGGTCATGAAGCGAGGTGGTAGGGTGGCCACACGATGCGCGCGCCGATCCTTTGTTGTCTGGTACATGGAAAGATGGAACATGTACGCTACAAACCGTTCTAAAGACATCGTCAGCAAAAATTATTTAATTAGATATTGGATATTGCTTAACGTCTCATATGTATGCAACTTGGCTAATCTAAACGAAGGGAGGCACGTAAGGGATGACGTGGGGGGACAAGGGGCGGACAGGCCTGTGCTGGTCAGAACCAGCCACAAGCGTAAGGGGTGGTCAAGGGTTCCCCCACGTCGTGGTTGCCTCCGTCTGTGTCATCACCAACCATAGTCTGAACCTTACATACAGAGTTATCCATTTTTATATCATATGCAGGATCCACTTTCTACCAGACAAGTCAATAATGAAAGGACTTCAAACTTCGACTCTGTAAGAGCCGGCTACGTAATTTCGTTGATTTCGTGTAGGCTACGCTGTCTTTTTCCAGGATCAAGATGGTGGACTGTCATTATCGGGGACTCGATTGTCAAGGACGTTCGTCAAGTGGTGGAATAGTCTACCACGGTCAGCTCCATAGGAAGCTACACCGTGGAGAAGCTCACACCTGTTGCTGCCCAAGTAGCTCCTTTCTTCGAGAGGATGATCATCCACGCCGGAGTGAACAACGTCTTCAGGAAGCAGTCTCCCGAAGACATCGTTGAGCAGTTGGATAACCTCATCAAGAAGGTGAAAAGGGGGAACGCGGACATTGTAGTTTTAGTTTCAGGCATTTTACCGCGCTCACAGAATAACCAAAAGCTGTACCGACAGCAGGAGCTGTGCCGAGCTAATGCGGCGGCAGTGAACGTGAACAGAGACCTGCAGAAACTATGTAAGTTGCAAGGCATAAAGTTCATTGACTTATGGGAGACCTTTTATAGTTCTAGAGCGTGTGTTAAGTGGTGTGGCCTTCATTCGAGCCCTTTAGGTACGCGGTATTTGGCTCAAGGTTTGTTACAGGCCTGTCTGCCACCTAGACCACCCCCAGGGTTCCTTACTCTAAGTACCACCATCACCATCGAACCATCTGGGTTAATATGTTCGCTTCAGCCATTCCCCACCCTCACTAATAAGCCTACTCCCTGTTCTGGGTTTGATTCCCAGCCTCTCTCCACGCCCTCTAAGGCCAGTTCCTCCTGTGCTACCAAGACCTCGTCTAGGTTTGAAACCAGCCCTGCTCCAACCCCCCTTTCGCCAGTACTTCCAAGATCAATTCCCAGCCACTTACCACCCTCATTAAGGGCGTCACTTTTGGTTTTGACTTCTTTCAGGCAGATCTTACTTTCCCTAAAAGTAAATCTACCGTCTCTATCAAGACCTCCACTAGTTTTGGTTAACAGCCTCACTGCACCCTTACTAAAGCCAGCTTCTCCACCGTCAACAATACCTCTGCCGGGTTCAATTCCCTGAAGCCAGATTCCACCCTAAAAGTAAAGGTTTTACAGCTATCAACATCTGACAGTGAATGGATAGGCGTTATAAAAAAAAGGAGCAGGAACAAGCCAAAACAGATAAGACCTAGACTTAATCATGTAAACAGTTGTAAGAAAGTCCTACCAATCATTAAGTCTAGGCCTCAATATAAATAACACACAACAGTCACACACACAGACACAATAAAAACACACACAATATTAACCTTCAGGATAAAAAGCAAACATTCAAGCCTACAAAGTCAATAGTAAGTAAAGAGTCCAGTATACTGGGCCTCAGAACAAAGTCAGATCTGCAACTTCACAACCCCAAAACCACAACCAGGTAAATGAGCCAAGAACATATTGTAAATCGTTCATTCAAACAAACAAAAGCAACAGTAATCAACACGCTTATTTGGTGGGGGTGCCCGGGGCACCTCTGTGTGGGACAGGCACCTCTTTTAATATCTTTAATGCAGTGTGGCTCGTTGGTCTTGTTGTGTGGCTCGTTGGTCTTGTGTGTGCTCGTTGGTCTTGTGGTTAGCGTATCTGCATCCAATGCAGGAGGTCCAGGGTTCGATTCCCGTCAAAGTTGGAAGTTTTTAAACTTCTGATTTGGACTAAAGTCCATCAGTTCTTGTCTTAGGAGTTTGTAAACGGTGACTTTGGAGCCGTCCTTGCAACGAAGCACATAATAAATTCAGAGTTGTTCTGAATCGGCCTAGTTGATTCTGGCGTTGATTCGCGGGTGTTCGCACTGTCCATACCACTGATTGCTATATTTCCTATTCAAAATGTCGATCTTTGGTTGGTTATTGCTCACTCGTCGATTGCGTCGGGGCCTACAGTGTAGGCTTTGTCGCTTTGATTAACTGTCCCCCACTGAAAATCAGTTATATAAGGGATAACGCAGGAGGACAAGGAGTGGACATACCTGTGCTGGTCAGATTTGATTGGATATTGCTTTACGTCTCATATTTATGCATTTGATTGGATATTGCTTAACGTCTCATATTTATGCAACTTGGCTAATCGAGACGAACTGTGGGACGTAAGGGGTGACGTGGGGGGACAAGGGGTGGACAAGCCTGTGCTGGTCAGAACCAGCCACAAGCGTATGGGGAGGGCAGGGGTTTCCCACGTCGTGGTCGTCTTCGTCTGTCATCACCCGTCCGTGTTGTCATTGTCATCGAAGTCGGGGAGGTAGTCAAAGGGATCGAAAATACAAAATCAGTGAAATTATTTCATTCAAAAAAGAAGAATAAAAATTGTGTAGAAAATAACATTTTGTTAATGAGCCCGTAAGTAACCTAATATGGAAAGCAATCAGTGTCTTTGATTGATTGATTGAATATTGCTTAACGTCTTATATTTATGCAACAACGTCAGCCAAAACCAGATCCCCCAATTCAAGGTCAAAATGGGGGCGACATAAGAAGAATTTACTCGTGAAACCTGATTTTTGATTGATTGAATATTGCTTTACGTCTCATATTTATGCAACTTGGCTAATCGAGACAAAGGAAGGGACGTAAGGGATGACGCGGGAGGACAAGAGGTGGACAGGCCTGTGCTGGTCAGAACCAGCCACAAGCATATGGGGAGGGCAGGGGTTCCCCCACGTCGTGGTCGTCTCCGTCTGTGTCATCATCAGTCCGTGTTGTCTTTGTCGTCGCCGTCGGGGAGGTAGTCAAAGGGAAGGGGTTCCCCGACGACGACCCAGAGCTCGCCATTAGTTTCAGGGAGTGAAACTTCCCTATTCACGTGCCGAACCGCGAGAAGGTGTCGAGTTGGAATTTGAAGGCCCTCATATTTATGCAACTTGGCTAATCGAGACGAAGGGAGGGACGTAAGGTTTGATTGGATATTGGATTGGATATTGCTTTACGTCTCATATTTATGCAACTTGGCTAATCGAGACGAAGGGAGGGACGTAAGGGATGACACGGGGGGACAAGGGGTGGACAGGCCTGTGCTGATCAGAACCAGCCACAAGCATATGGGAGGGCTGGGGTTCCCCCACGTCGTGGTCGTCTCCGTCTGTGTCATCATCCGTCCGTGTTGTCTTTGTCGTCGCCATCGGGGAGGTAGTCAAAGGGAAGGGGTTCCCCGACGACGACCCAGAGCTCGCCATTAGTTTCAGGGAGTGAAACTCCCCTATTCACGGACCAAACCGCGAGAAGGTGTCGAGTTGGAATTTGAACGTAAGGGATGACGCGGGGGGGCAAGGGGTGGACAGGCCTGTGCTGGTCAGAACCAGCCACAAGCGTATGGGGGAGGGCAGGGGTTCCCCTATGTCGTGGTCGTCTCCGTCTGTGTCATCATCCGTCCATGTTGTCATTGTCGTCGCCGTAGTGGAGGTAGTCAAAGGGAAGGGGAAAGTTCCCCGATGACGACCCAGAGCTCGCTTTTAGTTTCAGGGAGAAAAAATCCCCTTATCACGGGCCAAACCACGAGAAGGTTGCCAGTTGGAATTTGATGGCCCTCTGGCATCAGATGCATTTGAAAATAAATTGGTGGGTAATATAAAAAACAAATTTTGACCCTCTTCAAAAGTGACAATATTACATTTTAATTCTATTTGTTAAGACTATTTAGTTTTTGCTCCTTATTCCACAATCAATTTTAGACGATCAGGCATTATTCTCTGTTGATTTAATCAACAAAATGTGTTGTGTAATGCGCCACAAAAAAATAAAAACCTCCAAGTCTAAAAAAATTGTTAGTCTAGACTAAATATTTTTTTTCTATTTTTAGTATAGTATTAGAAGCTTTAGGGCGCTTTAACAGCTAAGATTATTCGCGCCTTTTTTCTATTAATTCATATTTTCCTTCCAATATTCAATAGTCAGTCATGCACCACCGTCACATCCATTCTCTTTTTTTCCTTCTATTCCTTTGTTGCAGGAGATTCTGCATATCACCTGACACCCTACCTTATGACACCCTTGCATAATCCAATAACTGATGAGGAGCGGGCCTATAATGCCGCTCACATCAGGACCCGATGCACTGTTGAAAGATCCTTGTGCCTCGACGACACCGGGGGCATTCTTTGCTTCTCGCCTCTGCGAGTATGTAAGATTGCCATGGCTCGAGATGGATGAAGCTCGTCTTGCCGAGGCTGGACATGGACAATCACCACACCAACAAGCCGGTGCAGGAGCAGCGGTCAAGCGACGCTTAATAAACAACCATCAATGGCTGCCTCGACAGAACTAAACCCGTCAACTGTAGACCTACTTGCGAGTTTTATTAGTTTCAGACGCACTTATTACAAGGAGGCCACACCGCGTGCTGGTGTAGGCCATGAACAACCTGGGCCGCAAGACACAACCACACTTTGGATACCTGTCTTCGGACAACCAACAGAAACAACTGGGGGTTCTAATGATTCAGATTCCCTGGATACCGGGTATTATATCATGGCTATTACGCTACCAGATGCTAAGTGCGCAGAGATAAGTAACACACTGGTTTTAGGAGGTTTTGCGCCTCAATGATCTATAAAGTTTGTTTTAAAATACGGAAAAAATACTTAACATCAAAGTTATTATTTTGTTTAACATTAACTTTAACATATATTCGTGTCAAATTTGAGCGTAATCGAACAAACTATTTCTCGTGAAATTTGCAATTTTACGCTTTTTTCGTTTTTAAAAAATTACGCTCATCCTACAACGCGACTGAAAAGCGTTTGCGAAGCTTCCTAGTTAAATAATAATAAATTAAACTAATCAATTTATAATTAAATTGGATAAATTGTATCCAATTTAATTACAAATTGTTGTCTAACTATACATAGTTGTTGTGACTCCTCCTTTGTAAATATTGTCCTCCTTTCTAAATCAGTTTTATAACTGAATAGGAATGACGAAAAATAAATCAAATAAATAATATGTGAAGGTAGATAGGGTGTCTACTGATATTTATTTATATTATTATTATAAATATTTATACTTATTTATATTATTATTATAAATATTTATATTTATTATAAATTAAGATGTATTAAAGAAAAGAAGAAAAAACACAAAAAATACAAATTTTGAGTTTGATAATTTTTTAAGGGTGTTTCGACAAGGTTTTTGAAATCCATTTTCTATGGGAGTATCCTGGGACTGTCTGGATCATGTTCTGAAATTTCCAGCTGGTTACCTCTCCGTTGCTGTTAACTTCTTTATTGAAGAGCTGGAGCCCGTCGTCGCTCTGATTACTAGCTTCAATCAATGCCATTTACGAGACTATTAATTGAAAGCTTACAGCTTACTCCATAGCTACGACTACGATATAGACAGACGATGCACGCACGCACGCACACATTTTTTTAGACGTCTGTGTCAGTGGCTTGTGTATGTGTGTTACTGTTGTTTTTTATTGTTGATTGTTGTTGTTTGTATCTTCATTACAACCCGTAACGTTAATGGCGAGCCTTGTACCCTTTAGATGTAGTCCAACAGAGCATCGTATTACTACGTGTGTAGGTTTGTGAACATATAGTTATGGGTACGCAATAGATACGTAACGCGCATTCAAACTTCGTACCTAAACCGTGCGGCTACCGCGTGTAGAGCGGTTTTGGTGTACTAGTACAGTGGCCCGACCCGTCCTCCTCGGCTGCGCGACACCGACTAGTGGGTCACGTGACTAGCGCCCGTCACCGAAGCGCTGGGAGTTCCGACCTTACCCAGAACGACCGAGCAGAAAGCTACCGCCCCGTGAGGCACCTACGCTGTATTCTCTTTCTCACCCGTGGAGTTGGCCTCGTTGAATCGTATCCTCTTAAGTGAACCAAATGAGTCGAAAATCCTGGAGGAGAGTTCCGTGGACTTGTTGCTGAAGAACGTCAAGAAGGTACACAATTCACACGTTGTAATCATAATTCCTATTATATCTTGAACAACGTAAGTGCAGCTTTAACCAAAGTGTTTCGGATAGACCGTCAACAGTTTCAACTCTAAAAAAATACCTTCATATACTATTGTTTTGTTTTAATCTCATTATTGTATGTTGCTTTTATACAAATTCATACAAAATTATCATTTATTTTGTTGTTCGTGTGTAGAATGTCAATCTTTTTGGTGGGGGGAATGGTCGTGAGGCTCAAAGCCTTTCAGATATGTGAAGATTTGAAATAGTTATTTTGTCTCTCCTAAACAATTTGGTAAAAGGCACTTACGTGGTTTTGCAGTAAGTTCAACGATATGTGGCTGCCACATCCGTTGTCTTTAAAATAATGCAATTTCCGGCCAATTGGCATAGTCCATTTTCAAGTACTGTGGCCAAATTGAGGTGGCCTGCCTGTTACACACATAACGCACTTTAAGCAATCAGAATATTCCCCGTCTGGGCCCGGGGTAGAATTGGCCCAGAGCATGGCTCTGCTAATTGTAAGGACAGGGACAGACGTTTGATCGCTTCGGTCTCTACATACCGGCCGAGGTGTTTGACCCCGGTCAACTGTACGTGGCCGTCAGCCGAGTGAGGCGAGCGCGCGACCTCGTGATACAGGGCGTACACGGCATCGAGACGTATCCCGGACACGAACCCGCTACTCCGGGCCACCTGTACACCGTAACATTGTCCCACGAGACCGTCTTGTTTCCGCCCGGGGGAAAAGACCCCGACTACGACGGGGTGGCAGTTATACTCATTAGGACAAAGATGAAAAAATCGGTAAGTAAAGATTGATTACTTTTGTCATTACATAAAACCATGGTTTGGTTATACTGTAATCTAATATTGCCAACATAAGAATTAGTACAAAGATGGAAATCAGTAAGAAAACCTGTGATTACTTTTGTCGTTAGATTAGTACTAGGCCTTTTAATACTGAGGCCTACTAATGCCTACATTTGGGTCTAGGACGTTATCTTCAAATTAATAATTGTTATTTGCCTACAAATATGCTATTGATTTGTAGAAAATTGATGTAAACGTTTGCCCCGACAGCGATAAGTACCCACAATCTCAAGACTACATAACAATGCACTTCTTATTTATTGTAGGCTTTCAAGTTAACATACTTTGTTAATAATTAATGTAATCATAAAATAATATAGCCTTTCTAGTACATATTATAACAATTTTACTGTAGATCTAATGTTGGTTATATATAGAATTTGAATGCCTAGTATACAAGAGAATACGAATTAAATTAGAGAACATGGAGTAGGTAGGCTATATTAAAATAATATTTTATTTGATATTGCTTAACATATCATATTTATGCAACTTGGCTAATCGAGACGAAGGGAGGGACGTTAGGGATGACGCGGGGGGACAAGGGGTGGACTGGCCTGTGCTGGTCAGAACCAGCCACAAGCGTATAGGGAGGGCAGGGGTTCCCCCACGTCGTGGTCGTCTCCGTCTGTGTCATCATCCGTCCGTGTTGTCATTGTTCGCCTCGGGGGTTTTTTTTGGATTGGATATTGCTTTACGTCTCATATTTATGCAACTTGGCTAATCGAGACGAAGGGAGGGACGTTAGGGATGACGCGGGGGGACAAGGGGTGGACTGGCCTGTGCTGGTCAGAACCAGCCATAAGCATATGGGGAGGGCATGGGTTCCCCCACGTCGTGGTCGTCTCCGTCTGTGCCATCATCCGTCCGTAGACAAATTTGATTGGATATTGCTTTAAGTCTCATATTTATGCAACTTGGCTAATCGAGACGAAGGGAGGGACGTAAGGGATGACCCGGGGGGCAAAGGGGTGGACAGGCCTGTGCTGGTCAGAACCAGCCACAAGCATATGGGGAGGGCAGGGGTTCCCCCACGTCGTGGTCGTCTCCGTCTGTGTCATCATCCGTCCGTGTTGTCATTGTCGTCGCCATCGGGGAGGTAGTCAAAGGGAAGGGGTTCCCCGACGACGACCCAGAGCTCGCCATTAGTTTCAGGGAGTGAAACTCCCCTATTCACGGGCCAAACCGCGAAGGGAAGGGGAAAGTTCCCCGACGAAAATAATAGGTTCAGATTAAATATCTAGCAGCAAACCATGATTTTGACCCTAATTAAGTAATTTTTTACATACTTATATATACTGTTACATTGTTCCACTTTCAGGTGTGGAATGACTGGAATATCTACGTCAAATCGAAAGCTAGTGCCCTTGCACGGTATGCAGCGAGTACTGGAGGTGGCATGACCCCTCAAACCAAACTGACCATTTTGGAGCTTATGCTCGTGGCGTTTATAGGATCAGACTGCATTGACGGCGATGAGGGGATTGAGGAGGCTGGGTTTCCCAAGGACAAGACTAAGTTTAAGGTGAAGTAACGATAATTTAAAAACAGTGTTGATATATTGTCTTTATTTTGTACGTACATACACAATTTTACGACAAGCCCATCATTGTTTTCTTAATCATACTAGGTCATTTTGATAAATTACCTGTAGTGTGCAGCCTATAAAACTAATGATAATGAACCAATTAGATGGTGTGTCATGTTTGGAACCAATGCTGAACCTGAAACAAAATCTTAAAATTATGGTTAACATTAATCCATTTTAGATAAAGGAGCATCCCAAATTCATTGGATTCATGTCAATTGGTCATTGTTTAGCCGTCGGGGAGGTTTTTTTTTTGGATTGGATATTGCTTTACGTCTCATATTTATGCAACTCGGCTAATAGAGACGCAGGGAGGGACGTAAGGGATGACGCGGGGGGACATTCCTGTGCTGGTCAGAACCAGCCACAAGCTTATGGGGAGGGCAAAAGTTCCCCCACGTCGTGGTCGTCTCCGTCTGTGTCATCATCCGTCCGTGTTGTCACAGTCGTCGCCGTCGGGGAGGTAGTCAAAGGGAGGGGGAAATTTCCCCGACGACGACCCAGAGCTCGCCATTAGTTTCAGGGAGAAAAACTCCCCTAATCACGGTCCAAACCACGAGAAGGTTGCGAGTTGGAATTTGATAGAGATTAGGATTTGATTGGATATTGCTTTACGTCTCATATTTATGCAACTTGGCTAATCGAGACGAAGGGAGGACGTAAGGGATGACGCGGGGGACAAGGGGTGGACAGGCCTGTGCTGGTCAGAACCAGCCACAAGCATATGGGGAGGGCAGTGGTTTTCCCACGTCGTGGTCGTCTCCGTCTGTGTCATCATCCGTCCGTGTTGTCTTTGTCGTCGCCGTCGGGTCGGTAGTCAAAGAAAAGGGGTTTCCCGACGATGACCCAGATTGGATTGGATATTTCTTTAAGTCTCATATTTTTGTAACTTGGCTAATCGAGACGAAGGGAGGTACGTAAGGGATGACGCGGGGGGACAAGGGTGGACAGGCCTGTGCTGGTCAGAACCAGCCACAAGCATATGGGGAGGGCTGGGGTTCCCCCACGTCGTGGTCGTCTCCGTCTGTGTCATCATCCGTCCGTGTTGTCTTTGTCGTCGCCGTCGGGGAGGTAGTCAAAGGGAAGGGGTTCCCCGACGACGACCCAGAGCTCGCCATTAGTTTCAGGGAGTAAAACTCCCCTATTCACGGGCCAAACCGCGAGAAGGTGTCGAGTTGGAATTTGAAGGCCCGATACTCATAGATCAAAATCTTTTGTTGTGTGTGCCTACAAACATCCCTTATACGTCCTTGCAACAAAGCTAATAATATATATATTTTTTTAAATTCGTTGCTAATTTTTAAATTCAAAGTTGTTCTTAATCGGCCGTGTTGATGCTGTTGTTGATCCGTCGGTGTGTGCTCTGTCCATACCACCGATTGTTATTTTATTTCATTATTATTTATTAACATTTTATTTTAATTATTTAAATATTGTTTTAAGAATGAATGATATTTGATGTGAGTATACAAAAATGTATGTGAAAAAATTAAAATCGATGATTATTATATTTTTTATTTTATTTTCTAGATCAAGTTAATGCTAACCAGACGAAAAACCACATAAGGCAGCCAAATAACGAAACAGCATACGACCGGGCAGCAGAATCTTTCAAGGCTGTTGAGGACGAAAAACTGACTGTTTTGAGGGAAATTCGTAACTCGCTCAGCAGCCTTGAAAACATCGCAAAACAAAAATTAGAGTTTTCAAAAAGAAAAGCGAGTGCACTGGAGAGGATTGCCGCAGCAAAGAGGCAAAGTACATGCGCCCCAACAGTTCCGACATATAATAAGAGGAACTTCAAGTGTAGCAAGCGAACGTCAAAACAATAAAATCACGTTCCGTTTGCTGCCTCGCTGCCTTCGACGTCATGTGTTTGGCTTCCATTATCGACGGATAGCTCGTTTTCAAACATCAGGGTGTCCAGTGCGTAGATGACTATAATTGGAATGGATATTGCTATACGTCTCATGTTTATGCAAATTGGCTAATCGAGACGATGAGTATTGGTATAAGTAGTTTATTGGCGCTTTAACGGCAAAGATTATTCGCGCCTCCAAGATATTTAGTTGACTATGTATGGATGTAAAATACGGTTAATTAAAAGTGTTTTTTAAATCATTGTTAGTTAGTTAGTTAGTTAGTTAGTGTTGTTTTAGGGCACTCAACAGTAGAGTTACCAGTGCCCATGTCAAGTGTATAGGAATCTTCCAAATTTTCTATTTCCATAATTGTGGATGAACACCATGTTTTCTTCTTTCCAAGAGGAGGAACGTAAGGAGCGACGCGGAAGGCAAGGGGTGGACAGGCCTGTGCTGGTCAGAACCAGCCACAAGCGTATGGGGAGGGCAGGGGTTTTCCCACGTCATGGTCGTCTCCGTCTTGTGTTCAATTCATCGTCTATCTGAGAAGTTATCTTTTTGAAAATTTATTATAAAAATGTATCATCCATATCCATATGCTATGGGTATAAAAATTAAAAATTATGGTTAAGGACACGCAGGCATGGCAAAGTTTTCATCTCAACATTATTGATACTTATAGGTTTGTGTATTAATATTTGATTGATTGGATATTGCTTTACGTCTCATATTTAGTGTAAAACTTAAAATTTATTATAGGCAAAAAAGTTACAATTGTAACACTCCGTGCAGAACTCGAGACTTCTGGAGACTTTAATGGTTCCAGATTGTCCCTATTAAGGATTCTCAAGTCAATGGGATTTTTTTTTAAAGTTGAAAATAGAAAAGTGATTATGGAGAAGCCAGACGTAGTGTCAAAGAGACTGTTATTCCTTAGGGAATACATGACACTAAAGAGAAGCCCTAATCATCCTACTTTTGTGTTTCTGGACGAAATCTGGGTCTTCCTGCACGGTATCGACATGAAGACCTGGACCCAGCCTGATAACCTGGTGGCCGTTCCTAGACGGCCCAGGGGGACGGCACACGGTGCATTGTCTTACATGCCGGTACCAGTGTGGGTTTTGTCCCGGGTGCTGACCTGTTGTTCTCGTCCAAAGCAAACACAGCAGATAACCACGGCGAGATGAACGGGGAAAACTTCATGAAATGGATAAAAATACAGCTTCTGCCGGGACTAGAGAAGTTGGGGGCTGGACCATATGTGATTGTTATGGACAACGCTTCGTACCATAGCGAAGTGGTTGAGAAAAACCGTACTTATGGCTGGACAAAACCAAAGCTAAGGGTAGGTATTAGGTTCTTAACCTTAATAACTGAAAACCAAGCTAAATAAGGTTAATATTGGTTTGAGTATTTGTGTTTAGAGAATCGAGACCAACAACTATCTAAATGTTAGTAGACAACTGCATGAGAATAATAATTGTTGACACAAATATTTTTTTTACCTTCAAGCGGTTAGCTAACACGTTTCGTGTTAAGTTGTTGGTCTCCATTCATCAAACACAAACGTAATCCCTACTGACTTTCATCTCAAACCATACAGGTTGCTAGTTGAAAGCAATGTTAATATAAAATCAGGTTATATTTGGTAATTTACAAATATTTAAACCTTGAACTTCTACTTGTGCAGGATTGGCTTTTGGAGAAAGGCATCACGGTACCGGATGGTAAATAGAAGAACGAACATAGTTCATATTGAGATCGATTGGATATTGCTTACGTCTCATATTTGGTACCGGA
>JAMZAV010005936.1:0-39077 GCA_024449915.1 Sweltsa coloradensis | reverse complement strand
GATGTAGTGCATTTGAAGAAAAGCTGAAAAATTAGCTAGATTCAAGTTTTGCAGGTTCCCCCGTAGTGCTAGAAATCTCATCGAGCGAAGGATAGCATGTCAACCACGTACTTCTTTGTAGATTCTGGATAACATTAACACTTTAATAGAGACCCGCGTATACATGTTCGCATTTTCTGTGGTCTCACCGCCTTAAAATGTAGCGCTCTCACCTTCCAAAAGTATGTAACTGGATGTAATCAAAATCCATAAAGCAATTTAGTATATTCTAATATTTCTAATAGTTTGCCTGAGGCATGGGCCTACATCAAAAAATAATGGGATGAGCGAAGCGGAGACTTCAATTTTACTTACCCGGTACCGGAGAAAATAGCTTGTGTTTTTTTTTTTCTTTTTCTGTTTGTTCACTCTCTACCGGGCAAATGGCATATTGCGATCTTGATGAAAATTGGAGGGTAGATTCAAAATCTCTGTTACTTAGATCTGCCAGGTTTTTGGGTACAACCGAAGAAATATTTCTCATGAATATCGTACTTTTAAGGATTTATTTTTATTTTGTATGCAATGTTTTAGTGATATTTGGACCGATTCTGACCACAAACGCGTGGGGCTACAACATTCATATTTTACGTGGACTTTAAGGTAATGATGATGTAGTGCCTCTTGAAGGAAAAAGCTGAAAAAGTTAGCCAGAATTCATAGAAATAAAGGTTTTCCGTTTTACTATAAGCATTTTGCAGGTGTATAATTAACAAGATCAATCTGAAAGTGGTGGAAGTAATGGCAAGTGGAAAGATTAAAAAGGAGATTAACATCACAATAAAAAAGGCCGTAACTTTTACCAGTGTGAAAAGCCTGAGTGGGATAGGGAAATACCTATTCAGTGTAAGATGACACTATATGAAACCTATTTCATACCGATCCTTACGTATGCAGCAGAAACCTGGACAATGGAGATCGAGAGGAGAGTCAGATACAGGTGGCAGAGATGAGATTCCTGAGGAGCACAGTGGGCAAGACAAGAAGGGATAGAATAAGAAACACGGACATTAGAGAAATGCTAGGTGTAGAAAAGTTAAGTGACAGAATAGGAAGGACAAGGTTGAGATGGTATGGACATATGAAATGAATGGGGGAAAATAGGATGCCCAAGAAAATGTATGAAAGAAGGATTGAAGAAGGAAGAAGAAGATGGGGTAGGTAGACCAAGGAAGAGATAGAAAGACATCATAGCAGGAGACTTGGAGGCAAGAGGAGAGAGCTGGGAAGATGTGGAAGAGATACGATTGTGGGAGGATAGAAAAAAGTGGAAAAATTTGGTTACTAAACCCAAGCTGACCCTGCCAGAAGCAGGAAACGGTGATGATAATGATGATGATAATTAACAAGTAACCATAAAAATTAGAAACTTGACAATAATCACCAACAATGTATACAAAAAGTCTTTGGGTCTCAATATATTTTACAACCATAGCAATTAATACTACTAAATATAAAAATTATCCTAAACAAAATTAATTTTGCAATGGAACTTGAAAGTGAGATCCCACACATACAAGAAACTTGAGCAGTGTTGAATTCATTGAATTCAGGCTTTTCATCCCGGAGGGGCTATATAGGGAATATCCCAGGGATCAAGTACAGTGGGTTTGGGGGGCAACAATAGCACCATAGGCAAAAATTTTGAAAATCAGGTTTTTACTTTTTAGTGTATTTGGTGAGTTTTAGAAAAAAGTTGTGGGCTGAATGCAATACCAAAATAATGTACATTTTGCAAAAATCATTGTGTCTCCACTTTTATGTTGTTATTTGATTAATGATCATCATGTGTGTATACATGGAATATATATTGAATTACAATATTGATATAGTATATTGAATTCAACTTCCTTTCTAAATATAGACGTATATTGAAAACTACTGTAGCCTACCAGCTGTACTAAAAACCTACTAATAGTGGCAGTGCTACTAGTTATTTTTTCATCCATGCCCCCTCCCCCCCCCCCCCCCCCCCCCGGGATTATACCTGAATTCAACACTGCGTAAGTAGGTAGTAATTATTGGACAGAAATAGTCAACCAAAAAAGCTCATCCATCAACGCGACTGGAAAAAGCGTTCGCGAAGTTGTTAACATAAAAATGTTTACATATTATTTCATGCATTGTCAACGAATAAAACCTTACATAATATGCAGGAGCAGGTATTTATGGTAAAAACGAATTTTCACCGCTAAAAAACCCATAAATTATAAATAATTTTCCACACCAATTCACCGATATGGTCAGAACAAAACCAAAGATGCAAATAAGTTCCACCACAAATACCTGCATCTGAATTTTCATAACCACATTTTATTGCAATCTGCAAGTCCTTTGCAAGATCCCACACCCAAATTTAAAAAAAAAATATCATGGGAGAGAGGTATAGAGCTTATATACTAAATGCTGAATCATTTTCATTGCTTTTCGGCATAATAGAAACAAAAATTGACTTATTTTCACCCCAGATACCTGCCTCTCTGCATATGCAAATTTTATTGTTAATTCTACATTGTACTTTGTTTGGCCCATGGCATATAGTTATGTTCAGGTGAAAATTTGCAGGAAACCAATGAATTTGCATTCGGGGTGCGAGGGCAAGCAGCCATGTGGATAATTTGCATTTACATCTAGCTAGAGATGCCTACACATGGGGCTTGTACTAAGGTGGCGCCACGAGAGTGAGAAAGCTCGTGTGCAAAGCCCATTTATAAGAGAAGCCATTTTAGCATAAATTTGCCTATTTCTTCAACTGAGAAATAAAAGACATTACATTAAATTTAACTAGGCCGCTTCGTAAACGCTTCTTCCAGTTGCGTTGATGGATGAGCTTTTTTAGAATATTTCTGTCCAATGATTACGATTTTAAGTGGAATCTCATTGCTTTTTCTATAGTTACTTGATATTGCTTGTTAATTATACACCTGTAACAGGCTTATATTAAAACCTTTATTTCTATGAATTTTGACCAAATTTTTCTTTCAAGAGGCACTACATCACCATAATCTTTATGTTGATGTAAAATATGAACGTTGTAGCCCCACCCGTTTGGTCAGAATCGGCCAAAATATCACGAAAATATCGTATTAAAAACCAGGGGGAAAATCGTAAAAGTACAATTTCTGTAACAAATATTTTTTCAAATGTCTCTAAAATCATAACATATATAATTTCAGTGATTTTTAACGTTCCCATAAAGTTTCATCAATATCGGAGTAGCCGTTTGCCAAATAACACGAAAATATCTCATAAAAAAACAAAAAAAAATCGTAAAAGTACGATAATCATAAGAAATATTTGATCGATTATACTCAAAAACGTGGCAGGTCTAAGTTCAGAGATTTCGAAGGTCCCCTCCAATTTTCATCAAGATCGCATATGCCAATTGCCCGGTAGAGAGCGAACAAACAGACAAAAACTAACAAAAACAAAACATCCGAGCTATTTTTCTTGGGGTAAAGTACCCGTAAGTGAAAAAAAACAAAGTGAAATTGAAGTCTTTGCTTCGCTCATCTAATAAGAGAAAGGACTGCTGCCAATATTAAAACCATGCTAAACTAGGGAAACGCCTAAGTCGTTGTTAGACAAGTGAGTGAGCCATGTGTTGAGTATCCGGTAACATTCTCTTTCTTCCCACTACCTATAAGGCCTCTTTAGCCTATCATAGGCTAGAGTGGTGCATTATGGCCTCAGTTGACTCTCAAAACCCTATTAATTATACCTTTATTATAAGACTTTTATTATTATTATTATTATTATTGATTTCAAATTTAAGGCTTTCGCGGCCCGGTAAATAATTAACACAATTTATTGGTCGGGACATTTCGCCGCGTCGAATCTGCTTTAATTGCTTTTGACGTTTCAGCCCAACTGTGTGGGCTATCCTCAGAAAAACAAGATATTAATTCTAAAAACTTACAAAAATAAAAGCCCAGACAAGGCGTTACATAGAAAAACAAAATCACAAAACAAACAGTTACCATGACCAGGCCCCGCCTTCTATAAACATGCGTTACATTCTTATGAAGACCAAAATATCACATTTGAGAGTTTCTGGTACGTATACGATCACTTCGTCGGACTCCACTTTCTTGGGGCTGATCCAGTTCTGGGACAGGGAGGACGAGAAGGTCTGTATTCGAAACCGGAAGTAAGATGTCGGGGATAATGCAACTATTTTTGATACGGCCAGCGTTGGAGTTGTCTTGAATCCTTTTCAATATAGGCGCCCACGACCCGCTCAGCTTAAACCCAACATCACCATTAAAATTGTTTGGTGTTTTAGCAATTTCAATGGACTCTCTAACCAATCTTGGAAGTAAACGAGGCTCTTTGCAAACTATTGTGGCACTCTCAAACAGAATTTCATGTCTTGGATTGTTAACATTTTCACAAGCATGTTTAGCCACCGCTGACTGTTCTTCTCGAGCATGCCTACAATGAGCTTTATGTTCTTTAAGTCTTGTTCCCACTGTCCTGCATGTTTGGCCTATATAAACCAACCCACACTTGCAAGGAATTTGGTAAACACCACTCTCTTGCAGTGGAATGATATCTTTGACTGGCTTCATCAAATTGGCTACCTTTTTCCATGGAGTATAAACAGTTTTGATCTCTTTTTTAGCTAAAATGCGACCGATTCTGTCCGTCGTGTACTTCACGTAAGGAAGGAAGGCTCTCGTGATGTTACCGGTAGCCTCATCTTCAACTATCGCTCTGTTATCTTGTCTCTGTGGCCTGTTCAAAGCCCTGTTGATGGTTGCATTACTGTAGCCATTGTTTAATAATGCTTCTCTGAGTACACCCTTTTCCTTTTCCAAACTTGCTTCGTCTGACAGTCTATAAGCTCGGGTTACCAGCGTGTTAATAACGGACTGTTTCTGTGGCGGGTGGTGATGGGATGTCTCATGCAGGTACAAGTTGGTATGAGTGGGCTTGCGATAAACGGCGTGGCCAGGTATGTTTCCTCTCGTGACTAGAATATCCAGAAAAGCTAGTTGGCCATTCGTCTCTAATTCCATAGTGAACTGAATGCTTGGATGGATGCTATTCAAATAGACCAAAAATGCATGTAGTGTTTCCCTACCATGTGGCCAAACTGCAAAGATGTCATCCACATATCGCAACCAAATCTTTGGCTTCAGTGTAGCCGAGTCCAGTGCTTTGGACTCGAAATCATCCAAAAAGAAATTGGCTACTACTGGAGATAAAGGGCTGCCCATTGGAGTGCCTTCAGTTTGTTGATACACTTGTCCCTCAAAAACAAAGAATGTGGATTCCAGACAATGTTGAATTAAGTCTGAGATGTGTTTTGCCAAAGGAATTCTTTCCCGTACCACCTTCATTGCTTCTGGCACTGGAATATTAGTAAACAATGACACAATGTCAAAACTTACCATCAAGTCTTGGTCATCGAATGTTAGGTCTTTAAGACATTCAATAAAATGAGCCGAGTTCTTAATATATGACTTGGTATCTGGCACACACAGACACACTCGACACTTCACTTCACTCGTACACTTGCTAATAGAGTTCCCTGAGAAGCCACAACTCCACTACAGTCAGCTTCAAATGGTTGAGTAATTTCTGTGTACAATGGGCTATAATGGCGGGAAATTATTTTTTTATGTGCTTCATCACTAGTGATCGCGGCTTTTAACTTTCAAAGGACCTGTAGTTGTGGACGTTATATTTTGGAAGTTGCACACACTCTACATAAGTAAGCGGGAAATTTACAAGGCAGATTAATTGTGGATCTTTATGGCGGATTTCGTGACGACAGTGTTTGTTTGAGGGCTGTGACTGCGCAAAGCACGAATGTTTCGCGCGCAAGCAGAAAAAAGCTCAAACAATCTCGTTTACACTGCCAAATCGATCACTCAAAAGAACAATATTTTGTACCGAGTTATCCGATATCAAAATGAAGACAGAATAGTTCGGCAGATTGGCAAAAAATCATCTTAATGTCCTTAGGCGTTATTAGCGGAGCGCGGGCGCTCAGTCTGGGGAATAATCGAATAATTAATCTAAAGCAACATAAAAACAACCAAAGCGGATTTTTAGCGTGATTTTCGTATTGTGCAACCCCAAATTAGTCGAAAACTACTTATCATTTGTCTCAGTGTGTTGAAAGGAACGAGTTCCTTAAATTTAGCGGCCATCTTGGAAAATGGCCTCCGGGGAAATCGATCCGGGTCCACGGGTCAGATCGCTTAAATTGATCTTTGGAACAACTATGCCAAATCAGTTGCTTGTATCACTAATTGCCACATTTTTCCTGAATTTTAGGTCTGCCAGTGCGACTACTGGGTTCAAACCCCCGGTCGGAAATGATTTTTTAATTTTTGGATTGTATTTAAAAAATTATTAAACATGTTTTGAAATGCATATAGGCACCGTGCGTTGATACTACTAGCGCTCGTAGCGGCGGATTCTAACATTAAATTGATGAAGCTGGCCACAGCTGACGTAAAAGCTATGGTAAATGCTTGCATTTTGCTCATGTTTATGTCAGACAAGAGTGTTATTATTTGCCTCCATATGACGTGAAAGTCGATGTCAGTACATTAAATTGTTTTATCTATATCAGTGTCACTATAAAATTGCCGCAATCGCAGTCTGAAAGGCCGACTAGCCCTAATCGTTCAATAAAATGTAAGCCTCGCCGGCCTAGCCTGGCCTAGGCCTAGGCCTACCTAGACTGGGGCCTACAGTTCAAGGGGAACTGTCATGTCCTGCGATTGTGATACCGAATGTAGTGTTAGCATGTAGAATAATTTTGAAATGATGTGATAAGCCTAGCGTAGGTTACAAACTTTGATTGTGTTTTTTATGGGCTAGGACAAGGCCTTGGCTCATCAGACTAAAGCAAACAAACCTAGGGCTAGGCCTAGCCCTCGGGGGTAGCTGGGCTTGGCCCTAGGCCTACTTCAGGGTTTTTATGTGAATGAATTGTGTAAGATTATTGTTTCAACGTTTTGCACAAGGTGCCCAGCCTCTAAGGTAGCGAATAAAGTTGTAGGCCCCTAGCATTGACAAAACCACTAGGCCAAGGGAAGACCTAGATCAACCAAGTAGGCCTACCCTAGGTGGTAAAAACCTATGGCTTAGGCCCTAGGGCTGCATGAGGGACTTAATTTCGAGCAGAATGTCAAAATTACTTCTACAGGCTAACAGAAGCCTACAGTCCGTAGGCCTATCACCATCGCAGGGCATGACATGACTTGACAGTTCCCCTTGAACTGTAGGCCCCAGTATGCCCCAGTCTAGCTAGGCCGCGGCCAGGCTTACATTTTATTGAACGATTAGTCAGTCTTTCAGACTGCGATTGCATCAATTTTATAGTGACACTGACATATAAAACAATTTAATATACTTCCATCGACTTTCACGTCATATGGAGGCAAGTTGATAGATGTCTGCCTCACAACTCCCGCAGTTTTAAGCTGTTTATTTCGCCCGACTTAATTTCCGTCACGTCTAACACATGACCTGCTTTGGCCAGTTCCAATCATTTTTAAAAACATTTAGGTGCATTGAAGAACGCAAGCACACTTTTAAATCCGTATTTTTATGATTATATCGGGACGCTATCGGACACTGCATAATATGGTAAAGGCCATGTAAAGGCCTAGTAGGAACAGTTGTTATTCATCAATATGGTTCGGGCAGCTGCCGCTTGTGCGCGCTGCCTGTAAATTCACTAGCGCCATCAGTGGCTATTCACCCTGCCTATACCGCAGTGTAGTCCATCATCTGTGACAATACTATGGAAAACATAGCCAGTACAAAATACGTGTAAAGTTTGCAAGGTTTACTCAATCTCAGAGCGGAATTTGGGGGTACCTTGAGCGTGCCAGATTTGATCAACTTTGGACACGGCATTTCACGGTCAGGAAAATAACAAACAAAAAATATTTTTTCAGAATTAAAACCATTGTCGTTAAAATAGTTTCTAAACATTGCAGGAAGCCAATTTTTCAATTTATTATTTCTTGTAGGTTTAAATCGCAATGGATCTAGCTGATTTTGTTAGAAGTTCTCAGTAAACTTGTACCGGATGTCTGTTTAAAATTTCAGTGCAACCTGTTCAGCGATTTGGCTGATTTTCGACGTACAGACACTAGGGATGACTTCGGGTCGAAAAATCCGGAACCGGATCCATCCTCTCCGGATCCGGTTCGGAACCGGTTCCTACACATATTTTTCTTTCTCAATTTTCGTAAATTTGAATCTGCGCGGGCTAATTTCGATTGAAAACATGGGCGGAGCGATAATCGATTCGAATTTCGATAGGGGGCGGAGCCGTGTCCCAGACATTGTAAGAACTGCTAAGTGAGAACAGTTGAACAAACAATGGCCTACAAGATTGTTTGCTTTCGTTTTCGTTCATCATAAAGTTTGGATTATGTGATCTTAAACGTGAAAAATAGAATAAGTATATGATTAAAATGTTATTAACAAGTTCTGCAATGTTATTATAACACAACACATGGGCCTAGGCTAAGCCTAGGTCAAAATTGTGATGCAACATACATAGAGCCTAGGCCTAGGCCTAAGAATTTTGCAACCACGGGTGTTTCTGGCTCATTTATTCTCGTCTGTGCCTAGACCCTTGGCAACTTTTAGGTTAAAAATAGAACCGGTTCCGAAAAAAGGGAACCGGATCGTAATGGAACCGGTGCCGAACCGGTTTCCGGGTACCCGAAGTCATCCCTAACAGACACACAAGAGTCACGGAAGAGCCATGTTTCTTGAATGGAAAATCCTCAGTCGCTACGCTCTCTCGTCTAATTATCTACTATTAGTAAAACTTCATAAAACCCTACTCAAAATAAAAAAGTGGCTACTAGTTATGTCGTTTTGTAAGAACTATATCCTGCATCAATTTTTTTTTTTAATAAAGTCAGTAGGGCCTACTGTTTTTAACTACAGAATAAATAAATAAATTTTAATTCAATCCAAAATTCAAGTCCCTACACAGTACATATCACAATATTTGAAAAAAATATGCCGGATACTGTTGCAACAAAACACATAGGACCTATTGGCCACTTTGTTGATTTTACTAAAATTAGCCTGGCTATAAGGTAATTTTTGCTGGTTTTAATGTTGGTGAACTTGGATCTTACGCGATCCGGAGTGAGAGCTCTGGAAAATATGAAGCAGTGGCTGCAATTTAATTAGGTACCGGTAGGTAAAAGGAAGCTGCAGGTGTAGAGATGGTTCTTCTTTCACTTTTAAACTATATTTTATTTTTTACATACATGTTTCACCAACCTGTCCTGTGAATTTTAGTCCAATCAACAGTCCACCAAGCTATTTGGCATTCCTTCAACATGTAGGCCTAATATATGATAAGTTAACTAAAACCATTCATTGATAACCAAAACTTGACTTGGTGGATTTTAGTAGCCTACCCCTCGACTAGGAAGACACAATCTAAACACTTTTATTTTGTCTCATTTATTAACATTGAACCGTAGATAAAACAAGCATAAAGAAAATTTTAAAAGCATTTTCAAAAGGCAAATTATATTGTGATTTTTTCCCATATGTGATTTACATGCATACCAAATTTTATTTTGTGTGAACCTGTAGTTTAGAAATTACATGATAATATGTGTGGTAATGTGTAATTTGGTGAAAGTACCTATAGGTCCACAAATTGTATTCTACCCTTGGCTTACACATAAGTGGCTAGCCTATACTATTGATATCTCCCAACATTTCCACAAAGTAAAAGTTCAAAATTTGGTATCAATGTAAATCAATTAAATATGTAAAAACACAATGTATTTTTTCAAATTTTTCGAAATACCCTTTTGGTGGGCGTCACGTGGGAGGGTTTATGTTACATTCAAAAATACATTTTAAATGAATTTATTAACGACTAAGACTAAGCTGTATTTAGATGGTTCAATGTTTCATTCAAGCCATTGAATTCAAGGGTTTGATTCAATGATTTTTCCTTCAATGGTACCGTTTAGACGGTCAAATATATTTGTCCAAGGCATTGATCAAAGGGTTTGATTCAACCCATTCAGTTTAGAGCATGTCCTATTTTTCGTCAAAGGTTTTATGAAACCGGCCAATCAGGAGTCACTTCGTAATGATGTCACTGGCCCAATCATGGTCAGTACTGCAAAAAGTAAACAAAGGCTGGGCATTGTTTAAATTTCACAGCTTTTTTAGGTTATGTTAAGTATGGTCATTGTGTTTTCCACTTTTCCGAAGCAAAGCTTATCTAGGTGCCCGTTAGGGCGCCGCAGCCAAGCCGCGGTGCGCTACACACTCAAGCACCTTATACACCAAGCAGAGTTGGGGTGATTTCGAGGTGTTACCCAGCCGTCATGTAACGTGATGTGAACTTGAAAACTATCACAATCGAGGGGATTTAGGTACCTGACAACACATGCCAAATTTTATTGGGGTACGATTATTCCTTCTTGGTGAAAAAATGGCTTGAAACATGCTCAAAATCACTTTAAGGATGTTAGCTACTACTACTGCTACTACTGCTACTGCTAACATCTAATACGTCGGCCCGCGATTCTGACCAGACGGGTGGGACTACAATGTTCATATTTTACATGGACATTAAGGTTATAGAAATATAGTCTCTTTTGAAAAAAAAAGTTGAAAAAGTTTGTTGGAAGGCTTCCAAATAAAGGTTTTAAAATAAGCCTTAAACACTTGGCATACAATCAACAAGTAACCATAGTTACTTGACACTTGTTGACGGTATAAGCAGAGTTAGGCGGGAAAGTGCGATACGTAAACAAATAGCGGACATTTAACATTTTTCTTCTTTGTGTGGAACGAGAAAAGGTGTCATTATACTCTCATAAAACAAATCAGAAACCGTCCCTGGCCTAGGCCCAGATGTGGAAAATTATTTATAATGCAAAAGTGTAGGTCTAAAGTTCCATTTGGCTATAGGACTAGTAAAATTCATACTTACATTACATGTTTGACAAGCCTAGCCAACCCTATGCCAGCACAACATTGTTCTGATATGAACTTGCTCATCTGTTTGTTTACATAATTGCAACAATCAAATCATTTCATACAACTTGTCTTTCGATTGGCCCGCGTTTATGAAGGCACTGCCATCTAGAATAAATATAGAACTTTTTCGAGCTCTTTGCTATACGCAAATCTTTTTAAAGTGTTTGGATTTCGTGATACTCTTTCAACCATAGACATCCTATATAATTGGCTAGACCAGCAGTCGGTGGTCCACTTCCGGTACAATTAGAAGCCATCTTAAAATGACAGTTTACATGTTAATCAAATGGGAGCGATTTGTGGCCAAATAGTTCTCAAGATTGCCGCAGGTTGACAGGTAAGCATACTAGCCTTTAACACCAAATGATTACTAAATTCCCTTATGCAATCACTTCGTATTGTTTCTTTTGTTTAATACCATGCTGCACAAGCTAAAACCATATCAAACAATCCAGTAAAATACTTTATTGCATTAAAAAAGCATAAATTAAAACACCAAATCGCCATCTTGAAATGGGCCGGTTGAGTCTTCAATTTGCTACGCTCGCGCCTGTGCGGAGGTATAGGAGACTGCTAATCTAGCCTACTATAGGGGTTTAATATCAATGCTTTCAACTCACAACCCATGACGTTTTCCACGATACCGTTCAAGAATACCAATTCCTTCGAAAACGAAAACGACTTCCTTTTCAAATTGCGTTTTCAACTCATCTCCCACGAAACTCAAGAATTGGGGTCCAGTCCTTATACCGTCGTTATACCATGGTTATACCACCTATACCCAGGATGTACATGAATCCGGGTCTAGATATTTTACATCCTATATTGTTACTGCTAATACCATAGAATTTAAATCAACTTTGATAAAAATATTATATTTTAGCAAATAATTTTGTAATGGAACTTGAAAAAGTAATGAGATCACACACATAACAAAAACTTGTAGAAATACAGCCAAACCTTACACACTCAAAAGGAATGAGATCTAAAAAAAGGGCCAAGCTCATCTACCCTTCCACATAAACGTACAGTGTCCCATAACAGCATCCTCGAAAAGCTTGGCAAAATAGAATTTGCATGTTATTACGTTTAAATTAATTAGAAAAAAAGAACTTGGATAAACTATTACGTTAAATTAATAATCGCAAATTCTATTTTGCCAAGCTTTTCGAGGATGCTGTTATGGGACACTGTACGTTTATGTGGAAGGGTAGATGAGCTTGGCCCTTTTTTTAGATCTCATTCCTTTTGAGTGTGTAAGGTTTGGCTGTATTTCTACAAGTTTTTGTTATGTGTGTGTCACAGAAGACAGAAGTATAAACAATAAATAATGATTGCTCTTTCGAACTCACTTCTCCCACAGTGTAAAGTAAAGAAAGCCGAGACTTCTTCATTTTGTTGATTGACACATGGATTGGCACTGGTGCTTCAAATATTTCTTTAAGCACAACCTTCTAGATATTTATCATTGGTAGCTAGGACATATTTAAACAGCTGTGACTACCTTTCAATACATTGAACCGTGTAAATAGCCGTTCAATGTTTCCTGGCTTGAATGGCTTGAACGAAACATTGGACCGTCTAAATACAGCTTAAGAGCAATTTTTTTCAAACTTTCAATGGCTAGACAAAGAGCTTCAAATAGCAAAAAAAATCAGCCTTGTAGGTCAAGTGGTTCAAAAGTTAAGAATTTTACGGGCACACTAAGGTAGACTCGGGTTTTACGAATTGCCGCAACAAAGAACTATTGACGTCGGAAGGAAGAAAAAAATATGTATGTGTTTATTTCGTATTGGTAACAACTGTACCAAACTTTTTCAAAATCTAAGGGATACATTATTATTATTTTCTTCTTTTTCTGGTTGATTTCATATGGAACGAGTATATGTGACAATTTAGGGAGTTTAACAAGAGTATGATTTTCAGCACATTACTTTGCAAATGATTTTTAGCAATTTCTGTTAATGCAAATGTTGGTTATGTTCTTGTGGATGTTACAAAGTTATGAGGTAGGTATTTACTTCTCTGGTTATGAATTAGCTGTAGCAGTGGCGCGGGAGGTGGGGGGGGGGGGGCAGAGGGGATACTTGCCCACCCCTATCTACCAGAATGCACTTCCAATGCCACTGACCTGTAGTATGTATTGTCCATCATACCCAACCTAGCCTTCCAGTAATCAGCCACACTCCCAACACAGGGCTTGTTAGGGAGTGAACGTTTCGGCCTACCTCGATGTCAGCATTCTTGGATTCTGTATTACAGTGTCAGTAGTACAGACACACACAACGTCTTCTAGGCCTCAATGCTGACGCAAGAATTCCAAGCTTTAGCGTTGACATTCTTGAGCAGTGTTCTGAGCGTTGTACCAGGACCACACTCGAACGTCCGGGGGAAGTTCTCACCAACAGAACGCTCGTACAAGATGTGCAGTGTCTGTTCCCACTTCACAGGCATCACAATCTGATGATTAAATTAAGATCAATCTTTCATTAAAAATCAGTATAAAGATAAAAGGAGTTGAAGAGGTTTAATAGACAGGATACAAAGTACGTATTAAAGGAGTGAAAGTTGTGTACAGACCAGTCTTGGGGTTGCTACTTTTTAAAAGTAGCATGCTATCGCTAACGCTACATGCCCCGAAAAAGTAGCTTCGCTACTTTTTCGCTACTTTTTTTCAGATGTAGCGACGCTACATTCGCGCTACTCAAGAAATATAGCGCACTACTTTTCCGCTACATGTTCCCGTTTAATCGGGGGTCGTCGAGATCCCAAATTATCCCGTTTTTAAAGCCTTTTGACGTCGTGCCGCGATGATTTTTAACTCCATTTATATCAACTCGATCGTGATCTATCATCAAAAGCACATAGTTTCGGTTTCCATTGTGATAGGAGGCGTTCTTTTAACGTTTAGGCTAGGCTAGGCCCTAGTCTAGGCCTAATGATGAACATTCATATTGCATTTCTTATTTTCAACGTGTTTTTCACGGAATCACTGCAGAAGAATGCGACAAACAAGGTTCGGAATAGGCCTACTGGTGCCATACAAATAGCGATATAGCCTGGAATGTCCCAAGGGAGGAGGAATATATGACACTAATCACTTCATTTTAATATGCAATTCAGACGATTGGCGTAATTATTGAGCGGCTTATGCTCTAAATCAAAAATACGACTTATAATATCGTGGATACATCTTTGTTTACGATCCTGAAATAGCACTCAAGAGTCAAGATGCACCACGCAATTTAATCACTGCAATATTTTGGTAAAGTCAGCTAACACGATGTGACAGATCGGCGATCACTCGCATCCTTCGGACGACGCAGAGAGAGAGAGAGAGAGAGCGAGACAGAGACTTGCTGGGAGAGAGCGAGGGAGATGGTGTGGAAGTGAGACGAGATTACGGGCCGGTCTACACGGCGAGCACATGACGTGGCGCGGCGGGCATTACAAGTTAGTTTGCAGTGCCGACTTTTGACTTTACGTGGTACTGGGACTGCTGGCCCCGGAACTTAAAAAGTAGCGCAAATATCACGCTAACGCTACAAAAATTGTAGCATGCTACCGCTACAATATGCCCCCTTAATAAAGTAGCGCGCTACTGGCTCCGCTACACGTAAAAGTAGCATGCTACATGTAGCGCGCTACTTGTAGCGCGCTTCTCCCCAAGACTGGTACAGACAGATATGGATAGGTCAGAATGTTCCACGTAAATGAAGGCTTGCGACAAGGTAGTGTGTTTACTTAAAATCTGTAACACTCTTTACTGTTGTAATGGACAAAATTCTAAGAAGAGTGGAACCAAATACAGAAGAAGTGACACAAGAACCTTAGTGTTTGGGATTATGTGTTGATTTGGGGTGAGAGTGCAGGAGAAGGTGGACAAATGGAATGAAGTTTACAGAGTTTGGTCTGAAAATCAATCAGAAAAAGAGTGAATGTTTGCGTTGCAAAATAAGACAAAGGGCAGGCCTAGAGATCGAGAAAATATTGTACTCTGTGAAGAAGTCTTAGAAGAAAAAGAAGAATTTAAATATTTGGGAAGTATATTGACAAACGATGCAAAAGTGGGTAGGGAAGTGTCATCTAGGTGCAAAAAGCGGAAGGATTTTACCAATAGGGAACTAGCCTTCATTCCAGAAATCGAATATGTTAAAGATAACATCTAAAAAAAAAATAACATAAAAGTTTTTTTTTGTCTAAGGTTAATACTTTTCTCAATATTTAACGCTGAAATTTGAATCTGGCTTCCCGCCAAAAGACAACACAAAAAGTAGTGTGACGTCAGACTGCTGACCGCAGCCTAGCGCAGACCCAAAGGCGCACCGCTATCTAGATATAAATGGTAGATATTCTACCATCCAGTCGGCGGTGGGTCAAACACATCCTAGCAGACAGCTGCCGTCACTGCGCCCGCTGTCATTCCTGCTATCGTTTCTCAATGATCCTTTTGATTGAATTTAAAAGAAATGGCGCTTTATAAAAGGTGTAAGGTACCGATGTGTTTAAACACCACTCTAGAAACACCGGAGAAAATATTTATATAGGTATGTGCTAAAAAAAACTAAACAGGTGAAAATAATGGTTAGACGCAACAAGACGAGAATATGTCAAGGAATCGTAGGGCCTCTAGCCTACCGCTGCAAATTCACTTTACCGTTGTGAATACCACTTTCATGTAAGCAAATGATATTAATTGGTCTACCTAGTACTTTTTTATTTCGCAGGCTAGTTTCCTATGAGCTTCTAATTTACCTCGGGATTATTATAAGCCTAGGACCTATACGTAATTCATTTTCTCGCGGGGAAATATTAAAAAAAAAATTGAATTTGTGACATTCTCCCATGCGAGAAAACGCCTCTTACGTTTAGGCCCTAGACTTATAATCCCAAGGCAAATTTTGCTGCGAGAATATTTGGCCGGAGCCTAACAGAAGCTTAAAGGAAATTCACTTGTGAATTAAAAAGCTAGTAGACCAATAATATTTACTTGCATCAAAGTGGTCTTCACAACAGTAAAGTGAATTTGTAGAGGGGGCGTCCTCCTCAAAACATTCTCGTGCTGCAGCTTTGAACAATTCTTTTTGCCTTGTTTGTCGTTTGGTTCTTTTGGCACGTGTATAAAATGATCTTCTCCGGTGTTTCTACAGTGGTAGCCTTTGCCCTCTTGGTAGACCTGGGCCCTTAGGACCTAGGCCCTTAGGACCTAGGGCCGAGGTAGGCCTATCACTACGCCCAGGTCTAGGCGCATATTTAAATATAAAATCTAAAGTCCTACCAAACATCAATGATATAAATGATATCATCATCAACCTAAAAAAACTTGGCTAAGGATACAGGAAATGCCTCGGCCTAGCCCTACCTAGGCTAGGCTGTGTCTAGGGCATCCAAATGGACATTTTATAGAATTGGTTTACCTAACCTAGGGCAAAGACACAGCCTAGGGCGTAGGGCCTAGCCTAGCGCAGCCTTGAATGACTGTACCATAGAGAAATAACCAGTGGCTCTTTCCCACCAATGATAAATAAATCGCTTTCTAGTCAAGGTCGGGTAGACGCACTGTCAAAATCACATGGTCGTCATCTTTGTCATCGTTCGTGTTGTTGTCAAAATAGTCCGATTATTGATGAGCACGGTCCACTGGATTGCCTCTAGGCTTCGCTGCCGCGCACGGCCGCTCGTCGAGCTTTTGTTGTTGTTGTTGTAGTATTTATACAAACTACAACGATGAGCATGCTGCAAGCTACGTAACGCAGTTGAACCAAGAACGAGCGTTTGCGCGGGGGTTCAAAACCCTATAACTTTGTACCCCCGTAGTAACCACGGATGATTTAAAAAAAAAATCTTTCATTTGTGAAGTTTATTTAACTGTGTTCTATAAATAATAAAAAATGAAAAACGTGAATTTGAGACCAAGGCTAGTTCCCTATTGGTGAGAAAGCTCCTTTGGAATGAGTTGTTCCCACAAAAATGTAAAATTTTGCTGTACAAGGTATATTTTGTACCTATATTAACGTATGGGGCAGTGGGAACAAAAGAAGAGAGTCGGCTGGAAGCTGCAGAAATGAAATTCTTAAGAAGTGTCAAGGGAGTTGTAGTGAAGCTGGGTTATGCTGAAACAAGAGTCACACTTAGGCAAGAGTCATGTTCCAGGAAACAAAAGTGTCTCTTCAGTGTCAGGACACCGGGACAGGTAGGCCTACCTGAAAACCAGGACCGTTGGGTGAATAATATATAGGCTATTATTCACTCAACGCCAGGAGGCCAAGTCTTGAAACTTGCGTTTCAACTCGGCAGCGATAAGCTTATCTTGTACTGTTGTGAGACAAAACCTGAAGAGGGCTTGAAGCCCAAAACACATGTGGTGTCCGACTGCCTTACTAATGTTATTTGGTTTAGTTTAATTTATTATTAAGTCTATTTTACATTCTTTGTTACACTACATGTAACATGTCATTGTGTAGTGATTATATTATGTAATTGTATTTTGGAATTTTGTATTTGGTAATTGTAATGTAATTTCATGTGGCCTATTAATTATAAAACAGCAAGTTAGGTTTATTGTGCAAAGTGCCAGAGGTGTAGCAAGCTCACTTCCCGGGTACTAGTTACTTCACTTTTTAGGAATGGGGATCAGTCAGAAATTTTTGGGTGAAAAGGGTGTGGCTGGCTGTGATGAATTCACTTGGTGAGGTAATTAGGAAGAATGACTTGACTAGAGACTGGGACAGGTGGCAGTCTAGGTTGGGTGTGACATAGGAATTAGAGTAGGGTCTGGTGTGCTCTCAAAGACAGGTGTGGTTAAGTCTGATTCAAAACTAGTCTAAATTCACATTTATAATTCTGCAACTCTGTATAACAATCACCAAAATTAACAAGAAAGTACTTAGAAAATAACCACCAGACTTACAAAAGTAACCAGACTACAGTCACTGGAAAGAGAAAGCTTCCCCTACCATCTGTTTCCCCCAAACCACCCCTAACACCTACGGCAAGGCAGGTCCTGGCTCCCCACAACAATCTACAACCATCCTTCGGTGCCGGCTGCCGTAGTCCAGGTTGCAGCCAAAAACCACGTCCTTCGGAGAGTCCAATCCGCCCTCGAACTCATCTAACATCTACGAGCTACGAGTGGTGGAGCGGCATTACAGAGTTACTTAGACGGACAAGATAAGAAGTAATGTAGTCAGAAAAGAACTGGGACTGGAGAGATTGAGGTTTAAAATAGGTAGAGAGTAGAACGTCTAAGATGGTTTGGAGTTGGACATATGAAAAGGATGGGCAGGGAGAGGATTCCAAGACGAGAATTTTAAGCGGCAGAGGAGGGGAAAAGAAAAATAGCCAAGAGAGAATGGGAAAGATTAATTCAAGAAGACGTTGGAAAACGAGATGAAGTGTGGGAGCATGTGGCAAGAGTAAAGCTGTGGGAGGACAGAAGAGAGTAGAGTAAATTGGTGGAGTGGAAGGAGTTAGATGATGAGGAAGAAACACCGAGTCTGACAAGCTTAGTAGATACAGTTTCATGCTATAGACAATGGTAGAAAACCACTACTCAACCAGACATAGTTGAAACTGAGTTAGGCCTATAATAATTATCATTATTTATACGTTTAGGGCCTATAGTATGAATCTATAAGGGACAGTTGGTAGTGGAGGACAAGGGTAAATCTGTTAGGAATTTGTTTAGCGAGTAAAAGGCTCTCTCTTTCTACTAGAAATGCTTTTAATTTGCTTCTAAATGTAGTTTGAGATTAGATGTCTCTGATGTGTTTTGGCAGCTTATTGTATATGGAGAGGCAGGAGTTGATAGGTCCTTTGGAATATTGCGTGGTGTTACGATGGGGGACATAAATATTAGAGATTGGCATTGCACGGATATTGTATGCATGGATAGATGATGTTTTTGGGAAGTATTCTGAATGTGTACGTACAAAAATAGTGGCAAGTTGTATTATAAGAGTAATGACCAGGGTCAGTTTGTTTAATTTGGGTCTCCCATATTTTACATCAGTTCATCATCATTATCCATCGCCGTTTCCTGCTTCTGGCAGGGTCAGCTTGGGTTTAGCAACAAATTTTTTCCACTTCTTTCTATCCTCCCACAATTGTATCTCTTCCACATCTTCCCAGCTTTCTCCTCTTGCCTCCAAGTCTCCTGCTATGATGTCCTTCCATCTCTTCCTTGGTCTACCCCATCTTCTTCTTCCTTCTTCAATCCTTCTTTCAAAACATTTCTTGGGCATCCTATTTTCCCCCCATTCGTTTCATATGTCCATACCATCTCAAACTTGTCCTGCCTATCCTGTCACTTAACTTTTCTACATCTAGCATTTCTCTAATGTCCGTGTTTCTTATTTTATCTCTTCTCGTCTTGCCCACTGTGCTCCTCAGGAATCTCATCTCTGCCGCCTGTATCTGACTCTCCTCTCGATCTCCCATTGTCCAGGTTTCTGCTGCATATGTAAGGATCGGTATGAAGTAAGTTTTATAATATAGTGTCATCTTACACTGAATGGGTATTTCCCTATCCCACACCAGGCCTTTCACACACTGGAAAAAGTTACTGGCCTTTTTTTATCCTGATGTTAATCTCCTTTTTAATCTTTCCACTTTCCATTCCAAGATAACTAAAACTATCCACCACTTTCAGGGTTTCTCCTCCAATGTTTGTCTGTGCTTGATAATTCCCTGTGTCCCCTTCTCCTGGCATAGTTACAACCTCACTCTTTATAACGCTTATTTTTATACCTACTTCGTCTATGTTTCTATTCCACAAGTCTATATATTTTTGGAGTACCTCCTCATGCTCGGACCATGCCACCAAGTCATCGGCAAACAACATAACCTCTACATCTCCCATTGACTCCATCTTTACCTTGTTGTGGATGTCATCCCTCATCCATCATGATTATGAATAACAGAGGTGACACCACATTTCCCTGCCATAGCCCTGTTGTTATTTGGAACCACCCCCGACAATCCAAATTTTGTTTTCACGCAGCTTTCACAAACTTCATAAATACTTTTTACCCTGTCTTATCAGTCCATTTTCCACTCCTTTCTTTCCAGACTCTCCCATACCACTTTTCTTGGCACACTACATACGCTTTTACTATGTCTAAGAAGACCATACTCATTCTTCTTCCAAGCTCCCCAAATCTTTTCCATTTGGCCCGTCTTTGTACAAATATAGGATCTATTGTGGAAACTTCCCCACCTAAACCATATTGTTCCTCATTTAACATGTGATCAAACCCCTCTCTTATTCTTCTGTCAACAATCCTTTCTAAATCTTTGCTGACGTGGCATAGTAAAGTGATCCCCCTGTAATTACTACATTTTTCCGACACCTTTCTTATATATCGGCACTAAAACTCATTTTCTCCAGTCATCCAATATCTTTTTAGTTTTTTCTTTCCACAACAACTCGAATAACTCTATACAGCCACTGCATGGTAACTGGTCCCCCCTGCCTTTATCATCTCTGCCACCAGTTCATCAACTCCTGCTGCTTTCCCATTCAAATTCTGTTCAGTGCCATATCCAATTCTTGCCAGGTGGACCATTCACTTCCACTCCTTTTCCCCCCCCAACTTTCCAATTCTTCATCCCTGTCCTCTACGTCTTCTGCTCCTGCATTTAACAATTGGTTGAAGTACTCTTTCCATTTTTCCTTTATCTCATCTGCATTAGTAATGACTAATGAGTTTCTCCGAGTCATACGTTAAAGGTATCCTTGTCCCCCACTTTCTTTTCTCTTTTGTCTTCACTATGCCATACAACATCTTCTTGTTTCCTTCTGCATATTTTTCCAACTTCTTTGCAAACTTCTTCCAGTCTTCTGCCTTCTCTTCTTTGACCATTCTTTGTGCTTCCCTCTAAGCATTTTTGTACACTTCTTTCTTCTCATCTGTTCTATCTTTCATACTCCCTCCATGTTCTATTTTTCACTTTTACTTTCTCCTTTACCTTATCATTCCACCAGCTTGTTACCATCTCTTTTCTCACTCCACTTGTTCTCCCACAGGTTTTCTCTGTTGCCTGCACCAATGTTTTCTTAAATGCTCCCCATTCTTTCTCTACTCATTGAATCTCTCCCTTCGGAATATCCTTTCTTATCAGCTGATGGTACTCTTATCTTACTGATAACTCACTTAGTCTCCATACTTTCAACTTCTTCTCCGTGTACGCCTTTCTTTTATGTATACTTCTATCTATTTGGAAATCTGCTACTACCAACCTATGATCTCCATCTAATCCTACAATCGGAATGACCTTTACATCCATCAGCTGCTTCTGCTTTTCTTTGCTCAAAACCACGTAATCTGTTTGTGTTTTCTGCTCTCCGTTCCAGCTATACCTTGTAATCCTATGGCTGTCCCTTTGCTGGAACCATGTATTTCCTATAACACGTCCGTTCCTATTACACAAGTCAAACAGCCTTTCTCCCTCCACATTTCTTTTTCCGTACCCGTTTTTTCCAATTACTTCCTCGTATCCATTCCTTTCATTGCCAACTTGCGCATTAAAGTCTCCGAGCAGGATTACATCTCTTCTTCCAATTAGCCCTTCCAGCTTTTCCTCAAACTTTTCTTTAGCTTCCAGGTCACATGCTACTTGTGGGACATAGATTTGACATAATTATGTCCCATTCCTCATGTTTGACTTTCATCCTTATCTTTATTATCCTATCTCCTTCTTCCTGTACTTCTAATACTTCTTCCATCCATTTTGGGCTTACTATGATCCCCACTCCATTCCTCATTGCTTCTTTATTTCCACTCCACCATAATCTGTACCCACCATCGAGTTATATCTTTCCTCCATCCTTCCACTTCACTTCGCTCAATCCCAGAATGTCGTACTCTTGTCCGTCATAAACATCCACCACCTCATTCACCTTACCTAGAGAGGGTGATGACATTGATCGTCCCTACTCTGATGCATTTCTTTCTTCTTCTTTTTCTTTTCTTCCATCATTTAAATAACTTTAAAAAGTTACCAGGTATCCCATTTCAGAACACAAAAGTTGGACCATCCTTACCTGCTTTGGGCAGCTGTCGTCAGAATTTGATATGGCATTCCTATATCGCTTGCCGTTCGATGTTCGAGTGGACCGAGATCAGAGGACCTGCACTTTGAGCCATATGCCACTCTTTTCTAAATGGCTCCACCTACAACAGGTTTTTCATATTTTAGCCCTCTTGGTGTTGAATGCCTTTAAATGGGTTTGTGATTATAAAAAGCTGGGAGACTGTTCTCACCCCTCATGCATAAGATTTTCTGGTGCAAAGTTTGGCGTCTCGTAAATATGGTGGACTTGGGCCAATCCATGTTTTAATCATACATCAGCTTATTACCAAACCATATTTACACAAGACTATGTTGGCATTATAGCCTGGTTGCTTAGACAAACCATTCGGGTTTATTGATAGGAGGCGGAATTTTGGATCATTTACTCAGAACGTGCTTGAGTATTTGCCAGTGGTCCTAATCGATTTTTTTCCGTTCAGGGGTGACCATGGTGCAAAGTTAGGGGTGAAATTATTTTTAAATAGACGAGGGGGGAGCCTTATAGACGTAAAAGTGTGGTATTTAAACATTTGTGTAAGTATTAATTCAATTTAATTATTTAAATCTAAAAATGTATTATTTTTAACAGGGGTGTCCACAATTGCTATTTCAGAAAAATGGTAGTAAGTTATAGCTTGTGATGACTCCCAGCTTTCGGATGAGTGATAAAGCTTGAATTTTGGATCCATTTACTCAGAAAAATGCAATGAGTAATCTGCAAGGTGGTCCGCTCGAAAAATGTTTCCGTTCAGGGGTGACCATGGTGCAAAGTTAGCAGTAGGCATTATTTTCAAATAGACTAGGGGTGAGTCTAATAAAAGTAAAAGTGTGGTATTTAAACATTTTGTTTAAGTATTAATTTAATTGGATGAGCGAAGAGAAAACTTCAATTTCACTGACCCCTCAAAAGATTTAGCTCCAATGTTTTCTTTGTTTTTTTTGTTTGTTTTTTTTGTTGTTTTTCTGTCTGTTTGTTCGCCTCTCTACCAGCGCAAACGGCATATGCGGTCTTCGATGAAAATTGGAGGGGACCTTCGAAATCCTCTGACCTAGACTTGCTAAACGTTTTTTGGGTAACCATCGAATGAAATATTTCTCATGAATATCTACTTTTTACGATTTTTTTTATTTTTAGTGCGATATTTTCGGTGACATATGGTCCGATTCTGAACAAACGGTGGGGCGTACAACGTTCATATTTCACATTGACATTAAGGGTAATGTGCTTATTGCTTGTCTGAAAAAGAAAAATGTTGAAAAAGTTAGCCATAATCTATGAAAATAAAGCTTTTAAATATTAAGTTTTTTGTTTTGTGTGCGATATTTCGGTGCATTTTGGGCCAATTCTGACCAAACGGGTGGGCTCAACGTTCATATTAAATACATGAACATTAAGGTTGTGGTGAATGTAGTACTTTCGAAAGAAAAAGTTGAAAGTTAGCCAGATCCTTGAAATAACGCTTTTTTATATAGTTTTTTATGGTAAATTATACCAATTGGACAGGTAACAATAGAACTTGAACACCATACACCTACAATGCGTAGCAGCAAAACAAAGCACTTTGCAAAAGTAAAGATATCCCACGTCAAACTAAAAAGTAAAGCTTTAAAAGCTCATCCATCAACGCGCGGGCCTTTAGGTTTTCCTGTTTAATTGTTTAAAAAGTAAAAAAATTATCATTTATAACAGGGGTGTCCAAAATGTTTACATTGCCCTTAATTTCTTTCTAAATACGTTTAAAATGCTAGTAAGCATAGCTTGTGATGACTCATTTGAAAGGAATTTAAACACTGAACACTAATTTCATACACAATCAAAAGTCAAGGTCATCGGGTCAATCAGGGTCAACGACCCTTGAAATTTTAATTAGTATTGTGTTTGTCTAATCTCCATGAACAACCACATAAAATGTTTTATGTTGATACTTTTACTTAATTTTTGTCCAGAATAATATATGTACATAAAAACAGCAATTCTATATTCAGGGTTGTACAAAAGGACTTTCTGGGTTTTTCCCCCTTTTGGGGGGAAAAAGTTTTGCAATAGTACTGTAAATTGAGCCACTTGGTTGTGACCACATCATTTTGAAGCTAATCTTAAGTTGGTCACGGTAATGCTTTTCACTTACGTGTAGAAATAAATAATAATATTACCTTGAAATAGGCGTTGGGTAAGGGAGGTGTAATCATACACACAATCATACGGTTTTTCAGTAGATAGTACCGTGTACACTTAGTCCAGTAGCTTGGCTTGGCTATCGACCAGGCTCTTGGCAAAACAATGCAATCTGATCAAGGAAGGAGATGGGGGTGCCATTGGAATTTGACAAACGCTGAGCGCTTCGCCGATGGATGATTGTTGTGTTCCCCCAAAACTGACACGCATCATTGCAGGACTTTGAAACCACTGCCCACAGTTATAAACATCATGAACAAACCAGCAGCTTCCCAAAACAGTATTCCTTTAATGACGTGTGTCACTTACTAGATAACAATTGAAGAATTTGGAAACCCTTTCAGGGAGTACGACGTTGACCTTTACGACTGCACAATAAGGAAATATTGCTGAAGCAGCAATAACAACTCTTATCACTATCGAATTAACAACTTGGTAAATAATCAGTTTAACACTCATTCATCATCAATGACGCCTCTATCACGAACCTCCCGATTTCCGATGTAATACAAAAACAAGCTACATCTTTTCTCAACCCACTGTAAAAAGAAAAGGTTCTCGACAGCATTTGCAAGTTATTCACTGAAAAGTGATTGCGCACTGTTTTCAAGATTTTACATTGGTTGTCAAACAGAAATGGGGACCTTACCAAATTCTTTTTAACATGCCAAATAATACCCTTATCCACCTTCTATCTCACATGACGAGACTGCTTCATCTGAAAAAACATCTGACTCATCGTCATGCCTTTTGGGGAGCAACAGTTGAAGCATTAGAGCCACAACTTCACATTGATGTTGTCATCCTCGACGGCGCTGCAATCGTCAACATGCTCCAGCCGGGTAAACAACATAAGACTTTCTCAGATTACGCAGTGCAAGTTTTCCTCCCATACATATACTCGCAGTTGAGAAGGACGACTAGAGTGGACCTCATCTGGGATGTGTATCGGTCTGACTCACTGAAGGCTTGCACAAGGATGAAGAGAGGACACGGATTGAGACGCCTTGTCGAAACGTCCAACACTCTACCAAGAAACTGGCAAGAGTTCTTGCGAGATGATGACAACAAATGTGAACTGTTTAGATTTTTAGGACAGTATGTTCTCAAGATTGAAGCTTCAGTTGGCACTGTCGTTATCACCCAAGACTACCAAGCGTTTTCTAATAGTTGTTCATTGGTAATGGGAGGTATTGCACTGTGCAACCATGAAGAGGCTGATACAAGAATCATTGTGCATTTTATTTTTTTATTTTTATTTATTTTTTATTTAATTATTTAACGTCGATCCTATTCAGTTATAAAAACTGATTTACAAAGGAGGACAACTAAATAAATCTAATTACATAGATGCAGACACAACAATGAACTACATTTAAGTAAATATTTGAAATAGTAATATTACAACAATGCCTTTAAAAAAAAAAACAAATTTGAAAACAAATAAAAAGGATATTAAATGCAATTTATGAATGAAATCAAATATAAAAAAGGGTGGGGAATGAAAAGAAAAGAAAAAGGGAAAGGAAAAAAAGGAAAAAGGAAAAAGGAAAGGAAAAAAGTAAGAAAAAAAGAAAAAAGAAAAGAAAAAAAACATTAAAAAAGAAAAACAAAAAAGAAAAAAATGATTTATTAGACGATCCCACTCAAAAGAATATGAGGTTTGCCAAAAATCAGGAACAGCAAATCAGGGAGTAATCAATCTTTCGCGGAAGAAACCACCGAACGCGAATCTTCATTCTTGTGTTCAACCTTCATTCTTGTGTTCAAATCTTGAAAACAATTTAGTACAAAAGATCTCGACTCTAATATATAGTTGTATTCGGATATAAAATTATTTAAAATTGTTCAAGTCCAAAAAACTGGTCACAGCAATGATACATGTAAATGTATGCGATGCTTTCAACCTGGGAAGGGAAGAAGTACTAGTTCGAACAGTTGATTCAGATGTGGTTGTCCTCTGTGTTGTTGTTGCTAGTGTCTTCAGTGGGAAAAAATTGTGGGTAGAGTTTAGCATAGGAAAACATACCCGAATCATAGCTACTCATGACATTACCGATACCTACTCTTGGAGTAGACAAATGTGCAGCACTGCCTTTCTTCCATGCGTTCACTGGTTGCGATACCTGTTTCGTCTTTTTGCTGGCAAAGGTTAAAAGTCGGCATGGAAAGTGTGGGAACCTACTTCCAGAAATAACATCTACGTTAAAAAAAATCTATCAACGACAAACGCAAGAACTGGATAAAATATCAGTTAAAACAACTAGAGAAGTACGTAATCATCTTGTATGATAGAACATGTACCTCCACCACAGTAAATAAAGTGCCGCAAAGAACTATTTACGCAAAAGCGAGTGGGTATGGAAGCATTGCCGCCACAGAAGATGCACTGAGGCTTCATGTTCTGCGAGCTAACTACAGGGAGGGCTTGTGTGGGGGGCGTCCCAACATCCCCATGCAAAATACGTGTGATCCCTCAGCCTGGGACTGGATGAAGGAATTCAGCTGGATCGTGGGAACCTCTGTGGACGACTTTGCCAGACGCCATGAACTCCTGCGACGAAGTCATCTCCTGCCAAGTGCAGGAATGACTGCATCTTAGACTGTTGCAAGTGTCTGAAGAGTGGGCAGCCTTGCTGTGCATTGTGCAAGTCCCAAAGGGGAATGCTATTTGTAAGCTAAGGTAAGCTATTTGACTAAGTTTACTATCTACGGGAAACCGTATGTTTTGTGTGTATTGTACACCTCCCTTGCCCAACGTCGTACTTTCAGGTAATATTATTTTTTTATTTCTACCATAATGAAAAGCATAACCATGACCAACTTAAGATTAGCTTAAAAATGAGTGGTCACACCATGGTGGCTCAATTTACAGTATATTGCAAAACTCCAAAACCCCCAAAGTCATTTTGTACAACCCTGATATAGAATTGCTGTTTTTATGTACATATATTATCCTAGACAAACAATTTAAGGTAAAAGTATCAACATAAACAAATTTTATTGTTGGTCTGTTTATGGCGATTAGACAACACAATACTAATTAAATTTCAAAGGTCGTGACCCTGATTGACCCCGATGACCTTGACTTTTGATTATGTATGAAATTCGTGTTCAGTGTTTAAAGTCCTTTCAAATGAGTCATCACAAGCTATGCTTACTAGCATTTTAAACGTATTTGGATGAGCGTAGCGAGCGAAGCGAAGATTCCATTTCACTACACTGGAGAACAAAATCCGGAATGTTTTTTTTTCTTTTTTCTTTTTGTATTTTTGGGGGTTTTTTTGGTCCACACGATTCCGGCTAAACCGATACTCCAAATGCGATGAAATTTTATGGAGGCCTTCGAAATCTCTGAACTTAGAATTGCCACGTTTTTTAGTGCAATCGAAAAATTATTTCTCATTAAAATCGCAATTTTACGATTTTTTTCGATTTTTAACAAATTTCTTCGACTTGTAACACCTACATGCTTTGTCCGATTATAATGATTTTTTCACAAAACCTTAATTTTATGAATTAATATATTCGTGTGAAATTTGAGCGCGATCGAAAAATTATTTCTTATAAAAATCCCAATTTTACGATTTTTTTATATTTTTAAAACATTCTTCGACATATAATACCTACATACTTTATCCGATTGTAATGATATTTTCACAGACCCTCAATTTTATGAATTAATATATTCGTGTAAAATTTGTACGCAATTGAATAATTATTTCTTATGAAAATTTCAATATTACGATTTTTTCCTTTTTTTAATTATTACGATTAATTAAAAAAAATAAAAATTTAAGTTAATTTTTTATTTTGTTTTATTTAATTTTAAAAAAATCTTCAACTTAGTAATGATTTTTTCACAGAACAACAGAAAATACGCATAACACATGGCAGCTCAATGCACCAATTACGCTCATCCAACAACGCGGCGGACTTAGCGTTTTTCCTAGTTTTAGAAAAAAGGGCAAATGTAACAATTTTTGGACACCCCCTGTTAAAAATGATAAATTTTGTTTAGCTTTAAAAAATTTAAATTAAATTAATAAATTTAAAAACAAAATGTTTAAATACCACACTTTTCTTCTATTAGACTCGACCCTAGTCTATTTGAAAATAATGGGCCCACCACTAACTTTGCACCATGGTCACCCCCTTAACGGGAACATTTTTCGATGCGGACCACTTGCAGGTTACTCATTGCATTTTTCTGAGTAAATGACCCCAAAATTCACGTTTTATCACTCATCCCCGAAAGCTGAGTCATCACAAGCTATACTTACTACCATTTTTTTCGAAAAAAGCAATTTTGGACACCCTGTTAAAAAATACATTTTTAGATTTTAAATAATTATGAATTAATACTTACACAAAAGTTTAATACCACACTTTTACTTCTATAAGGCTCCCCCCTTCGTCTATTTAAAATAATTTTCTACTCCTAACTTTGCCCCATGGTCACCCCTGAACGGGGGAAAAAATCGATTAGGATAAAACCTGGCAAATTCTCTCAGCACGTTTTTCTGAGTAAATGACCCCAAAATTCACGCCTCTATCACTAAACCCGAACTTAGCCTGTTTGGTATCTAAGGAGCCGAGCTATTAGCAGACTTACGCCCTCCAGTTGCTAGATGGTCGGAAAATTGCGGCTCCTCAGGATGTGCCGCAAAAGTCGACCCTCATTTTTTTATATCAAAATTTTGTACCAACATATAGCAAGGCAGGCAAAGACCTTCGATTATCTGAGTATTTGGGTAAACTTTTCGTATAAATGGCGGTGCTTATAGAAAGCAGCAGTCCTTTGTGGCTGTGGAGCAATACTGTCCAGCTGGGGAGAATTTATAGCCTATCAGATCTCATCAGTCAGCCATCGCTTAAGCGTACCTAGAGCCTAACTCTAGCAAAATTCACTCGACGTCTGTCTGACCGCATACATTAAGCCCGTTGGCTGAGCTCGAGAAACCAGGTTTTTACCCAGAACGCAAGCACTAAGGCGGGATCACTTGGAAACTCTATCTTTTGTTTATTCGGGTTATATGGTAAATACACCAAAATGTTAAAGTCCCCTAAAATGTGTGATTGTTGCTATGAGAGCACATTTTCAAAAATTGCTCACTTTTGTTACAAACCTGACCGTAAAAATTATAATTATTGTTCGGGTTGAAAATATTAGAGGTTGAAAAGTGGTGGCAGATGTGAAATTAGCTGGATTTTCCCCGATCAAGCGAATTTTTAAATAGACATTAAACATTAAAAAAAAGTTGGCCCGATCTCATCAAACCATCTTAAGCGACCACAAAGTCACGCTCCGTTCTCATGCAATAGGGTTTCGATAGGCCAAACCTCGTTCCTCCAGTGCTCAAATAGTCTAAGATGAATAATGATGATTGTGAGGGTTACTTACTGCGGAGAAGCATTAGGGGCTGTGTGGAAAGCAACCGAGACAGGCGGGCCCGCTTCAGGCGGCGTAGCTTGAACTCGTCGGAAATTGTCTTGTAGGAATTTCAGAGCTTCGATGTTTTCCAGCAACCACCTAGAGAAGAGTTAAATGAAAGCAATATTATTTCTAGTTTATATTCCGTATCATTTTTTTTTTATCCCTACCACCTATTTTCCAAGCCTCTTTGTTCTAATCCGGATGAGACTGACTGTTTTTTTTGCCCAGAGTCTATGGAGTGAAGCCACAATATCGAACTTCAATGCAGGGGCGATTTGCTACAGGCGGTCGACGTTGACGTGAAATAGTGATATAGTCATTTTGAGCCGAATGACAACTAAGGAGGAGATTTTTGCTTCAGCTCAATGCATTCACGACTCGTTTAAGGGGTCTAAACATGACGATGAGCATATTTATAACCTTCGATAACGAAACTCACGACCCCCAAAGGACGAGTTCAAAAAAGTGCAAGAAGCCATAATTGATTAAAATTCGAAGCAAGATGATCATTAGGCTTTTTATTTTATTATTATTATTATTATTTTTTATTATTATTTTATTATTATTATTATTTTTTTTGGATGTATTTCATAAAAAACTCGGTTTAAACCGGAGCTAACATGTTGTACGCCCTTCCAAATACTTCCATGTGACCTATTAAAATACATTATTATTTTTTTTGTTTTAACTTAATAAAATAAGTCATTTATAAATTGTAAATGTTTGTAGATGATGTTTTTTTTCTGTGTGTACTTCGTGGCCGATTTCTCGTCGCCATCCTAGCTTTGCTCTTCGGACTAGGGGGAAACCAGGGGAAAACCAGTCGGATAAAAGCTGTCTCAAAAATTCGAAGTACCCATTCTTATTTAGAAAATTTACGAACTTTTCTACACTTTGAGTTTATGTTTTTGAGTCTGGGATTATACATTGGGTGAAGATTAGTTGAAAAATGCTTTTGGGGCTTTTGGTATGATGCCGTTGGCTGATATAATGAATGGGTTGTTTTTCCCTTTTTTTTTTTTCCCACATCTTTTTGATCTCAATTAAAAGTTCACTATACTTGAAATTTTTTTTCTTCCCGGGTCACGACGTTATGGCACTTGGGATAGCAACGTCGATAAGGGTTTTTTCTTTTTTTCTTCTTGTCAATTATTTTTAAAATCCGGTCTGTTGTGATGTACTTTTTTTGGTCTGTTATAACTGTGCGGTCGAAAATATTTTGTAATCTTACTATTAGTACTTTCTTTGGGTTTTGTATTTGTAGTAAGGTGTGGTGTGTCAATGAGGTTTACTTGTTTGCTAGTTTTTGATGAAAATTTTTAGCTACTTGTTATGTCGTAGAGTAATCTTTTTGACTAGTGATTTGCACCCGGGAATGATGTGTTCGATTGTTTCCCCCTTTTAAAAACTCATTTTCTATTTTGATCGTTACTGTCGCTCTTGTATTATGTATTTTTTATAATTGTTCGCCAAAATCCCTCTTTCTTAAATAGCCATCATAAAACCTTTTTTCTGTTTCCCCCAAATAGTTCCCCGTTGTTTTAACCCCCTATTTGATGTTTTATATCTACGGCCCTTTTGTGTAGTTCATCATAATTCTCTTGTGTAGGGTCTTTTTGAAGACTAACTCTTTAAAAGCGTAAATTTTATGATTTTTCCCTTGTAGATTGACATTTTCGTTTGTAAATTTGAGTGGATTTAAATGATTTGTCACAGAAACCAGCCCATGCAGTGTGGATTGGGTTTTTGCTCTTTGTAAAAAAGTATTTTTTAAAAAAATTCTATTTTTTTATAATATAATTTTGTTCAGATCAATTGGCCCCCGTCCTCCTTTTTTCTCTTGGAAGTGAAAAATCTCTCTTTTTGGGCTGATTTAGGATGTGTTTCTGTTTGGGGTAAGTGTATTACGAGTTAATATTTCCACGGTGGATGTCGTCTGCGCCCCATTTAATGTTTCCCGAATGAATATGTCAGTACGGGTTACGCAAAAATGTATTTATTGCTGGATCTTTTTTTCCGTTTAGTTGCGTCTGAGGATAACTTTAGTCTTTTTCTTGTATGTATCCATAAAATTTTTTGCTTTATTACTTTATGTTCATTCTGGCGTTTGTGAAAAAATCCTAAATATTTTTATACATGTTATCGCCCATTTTTCCAATCTATTTCCATCATCTAGCGGGGAAAACTCTTCTGCTTTGTGAAAACTTTTACCCTTTTCGATATGTAGCGTTTTACATTTGTCTACAAAAAAAAAAAAACTCCAGGCAGTATTTTGACTAAATTCTAATGTTGTATTGAAACTGTTTAGTTAGAAAAAAATTTTATGCATACAACTTTAGGTCATCCGTAGAATAGGTGGGAAATTTGGGTGACATCCACATTATTGTCCTTATTTTAAATCCGTTGTCGTTCGTTAAGCATATGTACAGGGGGGTTTAATGACGGGACAAAACCAAAGCCTTAATGAGTACCTTTGGGGAAAACCACGATTAATTTTGTTTGGTCTGTAGATCTGCTGGTTTTTCATATTTAGTTTTAGTGTTGTTCTCCATGTTCCATTACTGTCTTCAAAAAGTTTACAATTACTGGGTTGATTTTATATATTGTAAAATCTAAAATAAGCATGTTGTGGTGTTGATCAAAGCTTTTCTTGTAGAAATGTATTTACGTGAATATTCCTTTTCTTATTGTGGCCTGATTCATACTAGAGTCAATAAAGTTGTTCTTTACATCCCTGTGATTTCTTACACTCCTTTTTTTTCCCTTGGGCCATGAATTGTTCTTGCAATGATTTAACTTTTTTTGTTTTGCAGAAGTAAATATTTTATTATTTTTGGGAGACATTAATTGGCCGTATTTATTTGGTTCTTTGTGTCTTGCCCTTTTGGGTTTGAAAAAGGGTTACCCTTCAGTAAAGAATTCGGGTATTTCTTTAACTCCTTTTTTAAAAACTCTTTGAGCATTTTCTAATTTGATTGTATAGTATAAATTTCTTATACCAAAAATTTTGAAAATTATCATTACCTGGTTTTTTCCCAGTATGTGTACCTGATTGTCGATTTTAATTCATCAATAGTTATCCCTTAAATCTCATTCTTTAAATATCGCTCACCCTAGTTTTTTCTTTTGAACCTTGGCATCCTGGTTTGTGCTACCGGTTACCCCAATTTTCCTGCCAAAAACTTTTCTATCTCTGTTATTTGGTGTTCCTTTTCCTATTTTTTCTTCGGTACTAATTTTTGTTGGAAAAAACTTTTTTTTTCCTTTTTTTTTAAACTTCGGTTTTGTTTTTTCTATACTAATTTTTTTATCTTTTTAATCTCTTAGTAGAGCACTTACTTTTGTTTAAGTTATCCAAATTTCAAAATAATTCGTTAAGTGTTTCATGCTATGCGTGAACCTTAAATCTTTCAAATATTTTTGGCAGTATCTTACATTTTTAGATCGATTACCCATTCGGTATTGTTCGTCGACCGATATCTCTCCTAACTCAACGTTCTCCCAACTAGTCCTTTTTCCCATTCGATTTTTTTTTCCCCTTTTTTGTTTTGGAAGAGTTGCAGTTTTTCCCTTTAAAGCCCAAATATCAAACCACTGTACGCGGCACAATAAATTCCCGCATGAACTCTGAAAATGATAGTTCGTCTTTTTGGGTAATCTGTTTAAAATTATTATTATTATTTTATTTTTATTATTTTTTTTTTTTATTCCCCAATATGAACTTACATAATGGGTATTGAAGAGCTTTCACAAGATAACCCACCTCAAAGGGTAAAAACCCCTATTAAAAAAAATTTAAATATACATACATTAAAAAATACATCATACAAGAAATAACTGAAAAAAGCTTCATACTAAATTTCGTAGATAGGGGCGGTTCCTAAAAAATGCGCCTTTTGAAGCTCTGGAGTCCATGTTTTGCCAAGATTGTTGGAGGTTCTCTTCAAAATTTCTTCCAATTGTCCCACAACTCCAATTATAATGGGAAAACCTTACAACTACTTCCACATTCGTTGAATTTCTATTTGAAGGTCTCGATATCTTGTCTTTCCCCTTGCTTCCTTTTTTTAATCTAGTTGCGGTTGATGGAACAGCTACATGATGATCAAACTTTTTTGATCTCTTTGTTTTTAACAAAAATGTTGGTTTGTTGTGAAAAACCCTTTTCGATCAGTGATTATTTGCTCATTCCACAATATGGTCACTTACTTTGTCACTACTTTTTGGGTTTATGCATGTACCTTTGTCAGAAGTTTCGATTTTATAATTCTAAAATTTTCCCAATGCAAATATGCCCCCCCTTTTATTATGTCGATAAATGTATTCCCTTTTTGCTAAGCCCGGGCACCAGAAATAATGTGCTCCACGCTTTTTTTCATAAAGTTTACAAAACGACACTTGTCCTACTTGGGTTTTTGAAAATTTTTTTTTGAAATTTTTGTTTTTAAGGTTGATCTTGGCAGCTACAATAAGATTTTCAGTTTCACCCATGAGATTTACTTCTCCCCACCCTTTTTGGGTTTGATTTTGGGTCAAAGGGGTTTTTTGCTCCATGCGTGTAATATATTGCCATGCAAGGTTTAGATTCCACAACTTATTAGATCTTCCTGGATAATTTTCTTAATTTTCTTCTTGATAAGGGCCCTTGTTAGTGATGGAACCCATTGATCTTTTAAATATGGGTTTAAATTCCATCCTGTTTGAAACTTGTTGTTTAACTTTGATAGATTTTCTCATAGTTTGCTAGACTCATGTTCTTGAAACATTCTAATAAATTTGTCTCTTCTTTACCTTCTATGTATAAAATTAAACCCAATCTTTCTGTTTTGTATGACCCCTCTAGTTGAGTTTTTCCCGCCCCCATTCTTTCCTTTCGATTACAGTCTTTCTACGTCCCCTCGGGATGGTGCTTCCGTTTTTTGTCAAAAGTTTTCTTGTTTTTGATCTAATCTCTTAAGTTCTTCAATGCTCCAATTAAATTTCCCAAAGCATAAATAAACTGGCAAAGCAATTGACCATTGCAATAGTTTTTATTTCGCCGTTCAATTCATTTCAAATATTAATCTTAGGGGTCGTTTGTATTCTTTTTCTCAATTTTCTTTCATTAATGTATGTGAACCGTTCTTTTTCTACTCCAAAATATTTATAAGTTTTTTTTGACCAAGTCCTCAAAGTGTACTCGTCAAAATTGGATTTTTCACTTGGACAATCTTCCCTCTTTTGAGTCGCTTTCTTTCACTTTCATTCCAAATTCCAACAAAAAGTCGTCACGAAAGTTTTGACGATATTTTGAAGATTTCTAAGTTTTTTGTCATTTTTTTCAAAAAATTTTAAACGTCCCTGTACGAAAGATGCGGACTTTTTCTTCATTTCAATATACATACCCCAAAAACCCGCTCATTGAGGCCTTTGTCAAAGGGAAAAAAGCTCATGCAGATAGAAGTGGCGATAAAGAATCACCCTGAAAAAATTCCCCGTTGTATGTGAACATTTTTGTACGATTTCTTCGGTCTCAGTTCTTTTTTTCATACTTTTATTCCAATGTGCATCATAATTTTTCAGAAGTTTACAACAAATTTGGGGTGACCTATACATTTCCAATACTTTTAATACCAAATATGTGGGGCCCCTATCAATCTTTCTTGTAATCAAAACCAACTACGCTAAAATTTCTGCCCTGTTTACAATTTTCCATTTAGCTTTTCTCAACAGAAATTTTATTATTATTTTTATTATTTTTATTTTTTTATTATTATTATTATTATTATTTTTATTTTTTATTATGTAAACAGCGCGTAACGGAAGCGTCCGGTTGTTTTTTTAAAGACCTCAGTTCGCCGCCCAAAGCGCTTTTCACCGCATCGAAAGCCCTGTGTAGTGAGCTGCGGTCGCACCGCAAAAATCGTGGTCAACTCGACAACTTCGCTTCCTACCATTAAGTTCCAACTTTTAATGGTGATCTCGCTCTTGGCCCCAATTTTACTTCTGTTTTACTGTTATCGATCAGAATATTGCATCAATATGTACAGAAATTCCATTACTTTACCTGTCTCTTTGGACACACCTAGCAACTATTTCAAGTTTCCTATTTCCCCGAAAAAATATCCCCCCGCTTACAAGGGTTTGATCAAAACGTTATCAAAATAAATACTTGCTTTTTGCCTGTACGTACACAAGTGCTTGAACTTGCGCCCCTAAAGTCAGGCAATCATTGTGGACATCGCAGCCCTACCCCCTTAATATTTTTAATTTTTGTTTTTAAAACTGTCTAATATACCTCTATTTTGTGGGAAATTTCATACCAATTTCGGGACTTTAAATCAATTTTTTTCTAAAGAGTGTTTTTAAATCATGTGATCGCATCTACCATGCAAAATTTAAAGGGAGCTAGTCTGCCCTTTCCAAACCCCAGGGGTTTAAGTGTGGAATGGAAACTGGGAGCTGAGGGTCATGTTTTCGGTTTTGGGTTTTCCGGAGGGCCTAAAAGTGACTCACCCCCATGTTAAATTTGGAAGATGCGGGGAAATCGACACATCCCAAACTTTCGCGACGGAAAGCGGGATTGAGGAATTCGGCAAGCATAAATGGAACAGCGTGGGAAACTCCACCCGAAAGTGGGTTTTGCGACTGGGCAGTCGGGGAATGGGAAGCCTCACACCCGCGGAAAGAGAATTTTTAAAACCCGGGCCAAAGGCAACGTGTCCGAGCGGACACGTGCCGGGGCCACGAAGGGCAAATTGGGGCCCCCTCGAGCGCAAGGGTGGAGGAGCGTCTACCCCGGCCACTGTGGGTTTTCGTTTCGAACTGGACGGTTTAGTCCCAGGGACCTTGTGCAAACATCGAAACCCACGACCAGAGAGCCAGGGGTCGTAGACCCCGAATCCGCGGAGTGGCCGATTTGGGCCCAGGAGGGGGTATGTTTTTTTAACGTTTATTTGTTGTTTTTGAAACTTATTTTGCGCTACGGGGGCGTTTTCGGGGACCCCTATTTAAAGGGTAATCGTAAAAATACGTCTTTTTAATGACGACCCAGCGTCACACGGTAATTTTTAACTATTTCCCTAGTTGCGGGGACATGTGCTCAAGTCAATAATCATTCCCTTTTCGGACTGGCTTTTCGGTGACGAATAGGGTGCACGTGTTGGGGCCCGTAAACATCGACCCCGTGGGGATAAATACCACGATGCAGCGGAGCCATCTCTCCCTCACGAGACCTTCTGGAGCGGCGGGTTTTAAACAAATTTAAGCATTTTGGACGAGTAGTAGAAAAACGCATAGGACACCAAGGGCCCCGTCCGCCCTGGGCGCCTTTCAGTAGGCCCCCCGCACGATGGAAAGAGAGACGCCGCTTGCAGCCCCATCATTTCCCCCCCCTCTTCACTACGCAGAAAACCAAGGGAAAAGAAAGGTAGTCCAAGAAAAAGAACCTTTGACCCGAACAAATTTGGGACAAATGTTTGTAACAAAAATATTTTTGTTAAAGGGCATCTTATATGAAAAAGAAACTTTACCGCTTCCGACCGCCCCCAAATTTTCATATTTAATTAAAAAAGTAAAAAAATAATTAAAATTTTTTATTAATCATTTTTTCACGATTCGTACCCAAATACTTTCAGATGATAAAATTTTTAAAATATTTAAAAATATAAAAATTAAAAAAAAGCTTTTTTTTGGGTGTAATCATCTTTAAATTAAAAGTTTTTAATTACCTAGCTTTTTTATTTTGAGGCCTCCCCTATCGAAATTTCAAATAAAGACTTTGTTTTGATGGTTGTACATTTAAGATCAGCAAATGGACACTGTGTAAAAAAACTTTACCGCTGTCCCCCTCTAATTAGCTTATTAAATTTAATATGTGAAAATCATTAAAATTCATATTTGATTTTTTTCACGGATTTTTTTAAAAAAAAAAACCTTTTTAGTGGGGAATCTAACCTCTACAAAACGAATATTTTAAAACATGTAATTTTGGTTTGAAGTACCATAAATTTAAATTTCTTATAATTAAAAATAGAGTTTTTTATTAGAGCCTCCCCTTTTCGAATAACAAAAAAAGTTTTTGTTCTGATGGGTTTTAAAATTCAAAACCGTCATTTTTTTGGGAACCGTTAGAAACTTTACCACTGTCCGACCGCCCAATTAGTCTAAATTAAATTAAAACGACAAACTAATTAAAATAATTTTGGCTATTTTCACCCTTTTTAAAAAATACCAATGACTACCTAACCTTCTTCCGAAAATAAAAAAAAAAATTTTGGTTTGTTTTAAAAACATCAAATTAAAATTTCTTTTTTATCATAGCTTTTGGGAAAAATGCCCCAGCTAAGAAATTAAAAAAAATGATTTTTGTTTTTATGGTTGACCATTCAAAACCGATTCTTGGGCTACCTGGTAGAAAATTCACAGATTGCACGCCTTAACTAGGGAAAAAGCTTAATCCCGCCGCGTTGTTGGATGACGTAAATTTGGGGCATTTTGCTGCCATGTGTTTTGGGATTTTTTGTTTTTCTGTGAAAAAAAACTTTCTTAGTCGAAGATTTTTTTTTTAAAAATTTAATTTAATAAAAAATCAACTGTTTTTTTAAATTAATCGTAATTATTAAAAAGAAAAAATCGAAAATTTCAAATTTTTATAAAAAATAGTTATTTGATTGCGCCAAATTTAACACAAAAAATATATAAATTCATAAAAAAAGGGTTTTATGAAAAAATCTTACAAAAGGATAAAAGCATGTAGGTGTTTTAATCAAAGATTGTTTTAAAAAAAAAAAAAAAACGAAATTTCGATTTTTATGAAAATAATTTTTCGATTACGCTCAAATTTCACATGAAAATCTAAATTCTAAAAATTAAGGTTCTGTGAAAAAATATTACATTCGAAAAAGGTGAGGGTTATAAGTCGAAAAAACTTTTTAAAATTCGAAAAAAATCGTTTAAAATTTTGTTTTTTATGAGAAAAAATTTCCCGATTTCGCTCAAAACCGTGGGGAGTTTAATTCAGAGATTTCGAAGGCCCCCATAAAATTTCACACAATCGGAGTATCGGGTTTTGCCAAATCTGTTAAAAGACACACAAAAATACAAAAAAAAAGAAAAGAAAAGAAAAAAAAAAACATTCCGGTTTTTTTCCCATGTAGGGAATGGAAATTTCGCTTCGCTCGCTACGCTCTCCAATAACCTTATTAAATTTAAATTTTTAAATGAGACCCAAATATTTTTCCCTTTTTCACAACCTTCTAATATTGGATACAAATTTTTAACTTTTGATGTTTTTTTTTGTGATAAATGCGTTTCAAAAAGAGCTTAACTAACGTCATCCCGCCAAATGCATTGATGTCCTGA